>JASTWR010000706.1:0-86715 GCA_030770355.1 Harpagoxenus sublaevis
GTACTTATGTAAATATACTTTAACTGTCATTTTTTTAACAATTTTTTACTGTGAACGCCATTTTTTACTGTCATGTAATTGTTGCGTTTAAATATGCGTTAGGTATTCGATCTCAGATTCGGTTTTGCTTTTGATTATATATATATAGTACATTGTACTATATATAGTATATATATAGTATATAGTATATAGTACATTGAAAATGGTTTGATAGCAACCGAAACGTCTGTTGAGTTTGAATATTAAATATTAAAAATTTTTGACAGGTACAGCTTGTCCTATGGCTGTGTTGCCCTACTTTTGTTATTGATTTTATTTATGATCAGACAACCTTACAATTTTGAAACTAATTAAAATATTGAAAATTTTTAAAATTTGAATTTTAGTGTTTTTAAGGGTTTTTTAATATCGCTAATTACGATTTTGAGATCAGATTATTGAAATTTTGTACAGAAACAGTGTTACCAACCTAAATAAGCCTAAATGAGTAACAGCAGTTACATTTGTGCATAAAACTTTCCTTTGGCGTTACCCAGAGCTAACTACGTGGAAGTAGAAAGTGTTGTAACTCCTTTTTGGTTTTTTTTTTTTTTTTTTTGGTTATTTTTGTATTTTGAGGCCACTCCGGCCCTCTGAAGGTTAATGTTTTTTTTTAGTTTTTAAAAGTTTTTTTAATAAGTGCTGTTAAATCTTACATTCTAAGCTTATATAATATATAATTTTGAAATATAATTTTAGACAGAAAGTGGTATTAATTTCTCTCTTAGAAATAAAATTATAGGAAATTAAAAAGTAAAAATATAATAATGTTAATATATGTTAAGACCAGTGCGGCACCATCTTATAATAATGTCAGAAGTAATCTTAAAATGCTAGAAAAAAAAATTTTTTAAAATCTGAAAGTATAATATCTTAGAATAACTAATCTTAAGTTCTTAGAAATATAATTGTAGGAAATAAACAGTTGAAAATAATACATAGCAACGTCGGGACTAATTTTAAAATGTTAGAAATAAAATTTATGACAATAAAAAATTAACAATTTTATGATCTTTGAAAGAAAATTCTTAATATCTTGGAAATATATATATATATATATATATATATATTATTTGTGAAATTATTTTATCAAATATTTAATCACATCTAACATATAATATAATGTGTGGTTTTATGATTTGCGTGGAGTTTACAATCATACGCTTTTTCTTGAAGTCGTCGTACTCGTACCATTGTGTGCCTGTAAATGCAAATGCCATATAATGTCCATCATCATCAGATTTGTTACATTCTATATAATGTACTACACCCACCAATATATAATTCATATTATTTAAGATGATGCCTTTTGCGATGGAATTTAAGTCATGTTTAAAATCCAGTCGTCGGTTAACATATCTACTATCTGTAAAAATAGAGGAATCTATTATTACATGTTTGACGTATGTTATAGAACATTCGGCTAACGCACCACACTTACGACATGCCGAGTTTATATTTTTTACGTCATCAATAGCCCGTTGTATATGTTGTAAGCCTTCTTGCAAAACTATATCCACATTTATACTGCATGTTATTGTTTCACGTGAATTTGTAGCACCGCAAGAGCAAGATTTATTGTATATGCAACTCGGTTCATCTTTAAATAGATGTTCTGCTAAATGAGCAGCATTGCAGTTAGCATTTAGTCGCTTAATATTACGTGTGTATGTTGTGATAGCATCACTAAATAAGGATAAGTTTTGTAAAATGGAAGCCCTTTTATTATAATGAATTGAAAGTATTTTTCCATGTTCTAATATGCATTTTGCCAATCGAATGGTATCATTCGAAGATGACTCAAGCGCGTTTCGATATGCTGCATGTGTCACAATTGCACTGATAACAAGTTGCAATATTGAGTCAAAAGCGCATGTTTCTTGTAAAGTCATCATTATTTGTCCTTGTTTTACCGGTCTACACTTACAACCATTAATCATAAGAGGTAAATTAGCCAACTTACTATTTTTTATAAAATCCCATTCTGAACATTTATCGAGATAGGATGCCTTTCGTCTTATTGGAGCAGGTTTTTCAAGTGCTTGCGAATATTCGTCGGTAATGGTTGAACCCGTCAAATCGCGCCAGTTTTCGCAGATATTCCAAACATTATTTTCCTTATTTAAATTATTCGATTTATTCAGATTTACTTCGAATAAATTTGTATCGTCTGAAGCGTACTCGGTATCAATGCTTTTGGTGTGTGAAACATCTGATGTGTCTCTTATATTATTAATGTCCGAAACATGTTGAAAAGGTGGTTCATGATTTTTATTATTGTCATGCTCGGATCTCTGCTCTTTATTTATGCAAACTGTAGATGTACTAAAGTTGATTGAATCATTTTCCCTCGAATCATTATAATCATGTATAATTATTTGTTCGTTCGATGTCAGTGATGTATCGTTTGTTGCTACAACATCTCTTTCGTTAGAAGCCAATGTAATTTTTGCATCCAAAAAATCTAAATGTTGTACGACAAATTTGTCAACTTTCATGGGCAGTTGACCTTTAAAGCCTCGATTTTTTATGTCGCAAAATTCTGCTTCAACTGAAGAAGAGGTAGCAATTTCGCCGGATCTTTTAAAATATGGCCGCATTAAACCAGTCCATACAGGTAAATATGGTAGTAGATATGTTTTTATTTGCTTAGCAAATTCTGGATTATAACACGCGTTTATAACGTTACCACTTTCTGACTCTTCGGCAATTTTCTTCGCTGAATCTAGCATAGAGTTACTCCAATTTATCCAGTTAGTAGCATCAGAATTTGTTTCGTATATATAATTATTAGGATTGTTATCAGGATCATTAATAGGAGATTCAACTTCTTCGTTTACATCGTCATTATCATTATTTATAGCTGTTTCTATTTTAATGTCAGTATTACCTTTTATCGTGTTATTTAAATATTGCATGCGGACTTCAGACATCAGTAACTGTCCTTCTGTTGTGCAACCTATAGTTTTGCTTAGTGCTACACTTAATAACGATTCCATAGCTTATTCTATCTCTGTCAAATTATTCATTAGATAAACTTGGCTAACGCAACAAAGATAAAATGGACCAACATTTTATCTTTACCCTTTAGGCATTTCCATTTTGCCACCATATTAATCAAATGACTAACATCCAACCTAATGTAGCAAGTTGGGAGTACGTCAATATTTCCTAAAACTGCACTGGTATAACATTTTTTTAGATAGTCCCGAAAATCAATGCACTTTGCAAATACATCTGAGGCAGCAATCAAAATAGCCCATCCAAAGTCGGATACAACTGTACGTGGTACAGGGGCACCTTTTGCGATAATATTGCGTAAGAAATAGGCGATCATCACAGCCCTGTGATCGGCCGAAACCATTTGGAATACCGGTACACTGCCATCTTTACTAACCAGTACACATTGATACAAAAATACCGGTGGATCCTGTGATGATCCGCGTTTTATTATGCTACCAGTAGCGTCAATAGTTAGATAAGCTTCTGGATCCCTTTTACATCTTGTTGTATACAAAAGCTGCTGTTCAGGGCTCCAATACATACAATAAAATGGTAATAGACCAATACTGATAATCGATCCTGTGTATTTGCTATTCTTTGCATGATTTAATAAGTTTAAAACGGGATTGCTAAAAATTAAACCATGCTGATTCAATAGCTTTTCTTCTTTTGCTTTACGTAAAACTGCAGCGGAAGGAAGTACCGGAGGACTTTTATCTCCGAATTCTTTCAAACGTTTTCCTTCTTCTCGACGGAAAGTAATGGCTTCTTTACGTTGTTTTATCATTATATCAGCTATTATTGCACGCCGATTACCTTTAAGATGTCTTTTCTTACCACTAGTATGCTTCTTGGGACATATATTTTTTACTTTGCATTTAAAAATTACGTCTGTATTTTCAGCTGGCATCTTGAACAACATGCATTCGATAGTTGCAGTACATTTGACACAACTGCCTCGAAATAATATATAATAACGCGCTTCATTACTATGATGGACATTGTGTTTTTTAAATTTGAAAACGCAATCGAGTTTCTGTTGTTGCCACAGTCTCTCTGCTACAATATCAGTCCAACCAGGTTGTAATCAAGAGACACGGTAGTGTCTCGCGCCAAGTACGCGCGGAGCGAGACAGCCGTGGCTCTATATACGCGACGCGACGAGTTATATATATGTTGAGAGTACTCGACATTTTGAGATCTCGATAACTAGTGAACGGATCAAGTTCTAACTAGGCTCAATGGAAAGCTTGGACCAAATTTATATAATAAAAGTATTTTTATTTTCCCCCTACGTGGCCTACGAAAAAATATATTGCGATGCAAAAGTCCAGACCTGAAAATTTTACATTAAGAAACGTACTTCTCCGTTTGCTAGTCTCGCCACGGCGCGCGGCGGCACCACCGTCGTGTAACTTTCACCTCCTTGACGTTTGCGGCGCTATTTTAGAGCAACAAAGTGTCGCTAGCGGTGCACTTGGTGTACTGCGTGCAGTTGCGCTGCTGGCGCCCTGCGGCCCGGCGGTAGAGCAACAAAGTGTCGCCAGCGGTGCACTTGGTGTACTGAGTGCAGTCGCATTGCCGGCGCCCCGCGACCACCGCGACCCGGCGGTGTGTGACGTGACAGCGCGGAGCGAGATAACCTACGCGGCTGGATCGACTCGGGCTTTGCGCGATTCGGGAGTGTGTGTGTAGTGAAAAACGTTCAAGTCCGGCTCGCCGAGCCGGACTCGCGAGTTAAACTCGTACAAAAATAATGGTCCGCTTTAGACGTCCGCGTCGTCGAGAAATATTCCGTCCGTGTCGAGGTTATGATGCTTATCTGTAACGTCGGAAAATTGAGATACATATATTGTTTACGACAGCTTCTTTGCTTACGATCACGATCGCAGCACGATGGATCGTAACGTTCGTCGTGACAGTTATCGTATGAATTATTAAGGTGCGTCTACATCTATCGTAACGCTGCGATCGTGGTCATAAGCAAAGAAGCTTTCGTAAACAATATCGTGGGTGAGATGTTACGAGACGGGCTCGGTGTCCGACGAGCCAAATTTCGGGACTATTCGGAAGTGTGTGTGTGGTGAAAAACGTTTGAGTCCGGCTCGCGAATCAAACTCGTACATGTTATGGGCCGCTTTAGACGTCCGCATCGTCGAGAAATATTCCGTCCGCGTCGTCGCGTCTGAACACTCCGAACGAAGTGCAGTGCTGGAGTGACAGAGTTCGCGCCTTGCGGATGGCTGGTTCCTGGGATACACCCTGTGCGAGGGTCGCGAGGTTTTATCTATCGTACGTATTGCTCTTTCTCGCGGTCACGCTCGCGTTCCCCGCTCGCGTTCTCTCTCTCTCTCTCTCTCTCTCTCTCTCTCTCTCTCTCTCTCTCTCTCTTTTTCTCTAATAATGACTATCAAATATATCTGATAAAATTAAATCTAAATATTTTTTGTATCATAACACAAAAATTATATCTGACAGTGACATCCTTAATTAAAAGTGCAGTGTAGTTTTATTTTGTTAACAAACTTTACTATACATATATTATCTACTATGACATTCTGCCAATAGCATCGTACATGCCAAATTCTGTATCAAATCTGTTTTTCTTTCGACAAAATTTATTTATAGCAAACACTGCATAATGTGCTCTCGACAAATTTGACTTTGCCTTATATATTCATATTTTGTGTCTTAATTTTTTTAATGATTTATAAATTTATACAAACTACACTGCACATTTAAGGATGTCAAACTCTCAGATATAATTCTTGTAAGTCATAATACAAAAAATATTTACATTTGATTTTATCAGACATAAATGTCGATGTCGATAGACATTATGGCGTTTGATGTATCTATAACAAAAAGGGTGATATCCGTACAAAATTACCTTTTACAAAAAGGTAAAAAAAAGACGCCAAGCACGCGTGGTGTATCTTGAAAAAATCGAAGTAGTTATCTTTGTACCTCGAAAAAATCCAAGTAATATCTTTACCTTAAAAAAACCAAAGTAATATATTTAACTTGAAAAAATCGAAGTAATATATTTATTACAAAAAAAAGAAATGATATCTTTAAATTATGCGCCAATTAAATATATCTATATTATATCCAAAAATAACTATTGTTCTTTTACAAAATGTATTCCCATTAAAGTGAAAAAATTAATATAAAATGTGAAAAATTTTAGTGAAAAAAACTTGGCGCTGCTAAACATAATAATATATATTAATGAAACAATTTCTATAAATGAAAAAAGTACTTTAAATTAATGTGTGAAAGTATCTACATTCACATTGTAATTATTAATTTAATATTTTAAATTAGTTATTTATTGCGTTCAAATATTTTAAAATTTGGCAGCGCCAAGTTTTTTTCACTAAAATTTTTCACATTTTATATTAATTTTTTCACTTTAATGGGAATACATTTTTTAAAAGAACAATAGTTATTTTTGGATATAATATAGATATATTTAATTGGCGCATAATTTAAAGATATCATTTCTTTTTTTGTAATAAATATATTACTTCGATTTTTTCAAGGTAAATATATTACTTTGGTTTTTTTAAGGTAAAGATATTACTTGGATTTTTTCGAGGTACAAAGATAACTACTTCGATTTTTTCAAGATACACCACGCGTGCTTGGCGTCTTTTTTTTACCTTTTTGTAAAAGGTAATTTTGTACGGATACCCAGTATACGCGGTTATTATATATTTTTTTTATAGGTTTCATTATCAGCCATTTTTCTGCAGATATAATAATATTGAATTCCTTTTTGTCTAAAGTTACAGAAGATGCAGATGTATGCATAACAGAATCTTCAGAACAAGTAGTGTCATTGACTTTATTTGCACATTTATCATGAGACGTGATGCCAAAATGGTGCTGCAATTGATTTTTATAACCGTTGCGATTTTCGTGTATGATTTAATAAATATGCTTTGCTTTGATATCAGAACCACGTTCACGCATTTTACGCGAAATGATAGTATAGACAGGCGCAGAAGGTGGATATGGCTTGCCATCATTATTAAGAGTACGACATTCATCTTGCAACAAGATTTCCAAAAGAATCGATTTGTCATACATGATTCTCATAAGCAGAATCAGACGCGCTGAAATACGCTAATATACGCTGCAGAGCACTACGAGAGGAATTTTTCAGTTTTCTCAATGCTACCTAGAAAACAGTCGAAAGAGCAGAGAGAATAGGTCTCCGTGAGCCTTGACGGCGTGAGCGCTGTGCTTATATAGCCCCGCCGCCGCCCGTTATCCCCACCACACGCGCCTATTAGTACACGCTACACATTCTAGGTGGCCGCTACATTCAGAACGATATAACATCGATGTACGAAGTTAAAAATGTATGTATACCCGAGAAAAAATGATTAGATATAATCATATATAATTATATCTGGTATATATACAATTTTATATAATAATATATGTTTTTTATATAGGGTCATATCTAATTATACATGGTCACATGTGCAATCAGTGGTCTCACATACAACCAGATATAGCATTATATCTAATTGTATATAAATGTATGTGAAACCAGATATAATGATATGTGAGTAGTGTATTCTACATATAACTAGATATAGTATTATATAAAATTATATATACAGTCATATATAGCCAGATATATTAATGTGAATAATCTGGTCCTATATACAATCAAATATAGCACTATATCTAATTGTATATAAATGTATGTAAAGCCAGATATAATGATATGTGAGTAGTGTATTCTACATATAACCAGATATAGTATTATATACAACTATATATACAGTCATATATAGCCAGATATATTAATGTGAATAATCTGGTCCTATATACAACAAGATATAGCACTATATCTAATTGTATATAAATTTATGTAAAGCCAGATATAATGAGATATAAGTAGTGTACCGTACATATAACTAGATATAGTACTATATACAACTATATATGCAGTCATATATAGCCAAATATATTAATGTGACTAATCTGGTCCTATATACAACCAGATATAGCACCATATCTAATTGTATGTAAATGTATGTGAAGCCAGATATAATGATATGTGAGTAGTGTATCCTACATATAACTAGATATAGTATTATATACAACATAAGAAGCATTTATATCTTCGTAGATTATATATGATTATATATAATCATATATGAACACATATTACATTTTTAATTTCGGATCATCCGATAGATGGCATCCGTTTGGATCTGTTTCTCGTATTTAAAATTTGACCAACAATGGTATAAGAACGGTGTCAAGAGACACGACAGAGTCTCGCGCCAAGTGATATAAATCACGGCATAACTTTTGTATTAGTTATATTGTAAAGTCTACTCTTTACTCTTATAATAAAGTGGCACACTTTTAGTAAATAAAACTAAAAAAGCCTAATTTTATTATATATAATTATATATGGTTATACATATAATTATATGTGGTTATATATAATTACATATGGTTATATATAATTATATGTGGTTATATATAATTATATGTGGTTATATATAATTATATGTGGTTATATATAATTATATGTGGTTATATATAATTATATGTAGTTATATATAATTATATACAATTATATCGGCCCATTTTTTATATCTAATTATATCTAAAACCAATTTTATATAATTATATGTGATTATATCTAATCATTTTTTCTCGGGTAGTAATACGGGAACGGTTCTTCCTCTTTTGCCTCGTATAGTTAATCGAACAAATTGCTTGGCTTGTTTTTGAGATTCTTCTGATATGTTGTCAAATATATCAGGATTGAAAATCTTGTCAATCGTCTCTTGATTTTCATAGTTTTCAATTAACAGTCTCTCAATCTCACCAGCTCTTCGTCTATTAAACATCTGAACAAGAATCAGACTACCGTTAATTAGATTTTTCCATGCATTAATATCAAATTTTTTCTGAAGAATTTGTATGGCTTCCTCACATAAATTTTTTGTATAGCTATACAATTTTTGGATATCTGATTTTGACGGAAGAACAATTTATTTTTTTTGGCATTTATTTGCTCGATCCTCTGTAACTTTTTTATTAATTGTCACTGGGTAATCATCATCAAACAGTACCATAAAATCATCAACAGCTTTTTTTCCATCAAGGTCTTCTCGCTTAATACATTCAGCAGCTTGTATATGAGAACATTTCTTCAACATTGTTCCCAGAGTAGTTGCGTTATATGGTGTTTGAAAAACGTGTGACTCAGGATCATAATTTGCACATATTTTGACAGCCTTTATAACATCATCGTAGTATCCAGGATGGAAAAAGGATGCAAAGTCAGATATTTTCTTGTTAATTTCTTTGATTGTCAATTTGAAACGCCCAAGTAGTCGTAGATAATTTCTAATCATATCGTACTGATGAGGAAGTGTGTATGTGTCGCATAATTTATTACCGAATAAAATCAGAAGTTCATCGTATTTGATAGATCTTGAAACATTGTCATCTTGGAGTGATGGGACAATTTTTCGACGCATAACATCGTTAGCACGATGTTGTATATATCCCATTAACCGTTTACCTTTTACGAGTTAACCTTTTCGACCTTTCTCGTGAGCTGGATCACACTTCTTGTAATGCATTATCAAGGTCCTTTTAGAAAAAAATCCTTTGCAATGACTGCAACACACATAGTTTTCGGCAGTACTGTTAAACTTCGCTTGAGCACGTCGACAAGCTATGAGAACTCCCGTATTCAAATTGGCATTAGTGTTATGAAGGTAATTACCATATTTTCGAATTTTTTCAATAATTTTGCGTCGTTCTGGATTGCCTTTTGGAAAATGTATAAATTTTTGAACATCTGGTATATTTTTGTGTTGTAGTTCTAAATGCCGAGCAAACTTTTTTTGCAGTTTCTTGCAATAGGGACAAAAATATTGTTTAAGTGAAAAACCTGCATTTTCATTTTTTGAAACAGGCATGTAAACGTCACGAATATCAACTGGAGGAGCATCATTATTAATAGGAAAACTCAAATTATCAGTTACAGTAGAATTTGTTCTATTTATTGTAGTGATATTGCTCGGTACATAATCCGAACTGGTACCTTCATGTCTATTATCAATGATTGTAACATTAATTTCTTTTGAGATATTTTCTTGAATGCTAATACTAGATTCAAGATCCTTTTGTAACGGTAAATTTTCAATGTGAGCACGAGATAATTCTTTATCATTTTCGATTATTTTATCAGAATCATCGATAACTAGTTTTTCAGCATTAGACGAAATATTGTTATTAAAAATATTTGATTCCACACTAGAAGTTTGTAGCCAATTATCTCCAACAAGTTTCGTAATTTCTGTGGCTCCACTAGGCGTACTACTCTCAACGGATATATTAGAACCAGTTGATGACTCGGAAAAAAAAGTTTATATTTAATTATATATAATTATATTACATCATATATAATTACATATAATAAGATCTATTTATACATTCAATTATATACAATTATATCTAAATATTTATAACTCCACATTAAATTATGCAACATTATATTACAATTCTTTTTTGAGTAGATAATAATATATAATTATATCAAAATATTTATAACCTTATATAGAATTATACAACATTATATTATAAATCTTTTTTAAGCAAATAATTATATGTAATTATATCAAAATATGTATAACTCCATATCAAATTATGCAGTTATATTAGAATTTTTTTTCAAGTTAATTGCGATACATCAAATTATATATAAACTTATATATAATTTCGTCAAATTAGATATAATTATACACGTATATATTTTATATATAATTATATATAATCATATATTAACACATATTACATTTTTAATTTCGGATTATCCGATAGATGGCATCCAATGGGATCTGTTTCTCGTATTTAAAATTTAACGAACAATGGTATAAAAACGGTGTCTAGACTCGACAGTGTCTCGCGCCAAGTGATATAAATCACGGTACGGCACAACTTTTGTATCAGTTGTATTGTGGAGTCCACTTTTTACTCTTATAAAAAAATGGCACACTTTAAAATAATAATATTTAAAAATAACAATTTTCTGCAGTGGATGGATACCGAGGGACTTTATATATAACTATACATAATTATATATAATTGTATATAATTATATATAATTGTATATAATTATACATAATTAGATCAGGTCAAAATCCATACATAATTATATCTAGAAAGTTATACAAAATTATATATAATTAGATATAAACATTTTTTCCCGGGGAATTTTGATGATTGATAGATAAACGCTCGCTAATTTCATTCTCTATTGGTGGTGGTGTTTTTGAAATAGGTGTCGAACAACCAGTTTCTTTTACGGAGTTGGAAATTATTTGATCAAATGACAGCGATAATCTCGATTTATTTCCTTTGTTAATATCGTCCATCTTCTTTTGCAAAGCTTCATATGAATCTAACAATTAATAATTAAAATTTAGTATCAAGCAATTATGTATATACAGGGCGTAACTAAAAGGTCTGGCCAAACTGTAATGACGGATTCAGGACACCAAAACAACAAAAAAAGTTCATATGCACATAGGTCCGATATGACCTTGTTTTTAAGTTACAGACCGCGCCAGCTTTGCATAAACCTCGCAAGCGCCGGCTCAAAAATGTCCAATTCTGCGGTTATGGACGTAATCTACAAAAGGTGTTCAATGTGTCCTCCATGTAATACGACACAGGCCTGGGTACGCCTTGCCATCGATTGTCGAACACGTTCAAACACACTAGGTGTGTTGCGGATTGTATCGCAGTACTCAACAACTCGTTGCTGAAGGATCTCCACGTTGTCGACTGGAGTCGAATATACAAGTGCCTTTAGGTGCCCCTACAAGTAGAAGTTAAGTGGATTTAGATCAGATGAACGTGGGGGCCACGCCTGAGGTCCACCGCGACCAATCCATCGACCGGGGTAAGTGCGATCTGGTGTACACACCTGGTGTATTTGAACGTGTTCGACATTCGATGGCAAGGCGTACCCAGGCCTGTGTCGTACTACATGGAGGACACATTGAACCTTTTTGTAGATTACGTCCATAACCGCAGAATTGGCCATTTTTGAGCCGGCGCTTGCGAGGTTCATGCAAAGCTGACGCGGTCTGTAACTTGAAAACAAGATCATATCGGACCTGTGTGCATATGAACTTTTTTTGTTGTTTTGATGTCCTGAATCCGTCATTACAGTTTGGCCAGACCTTTTAGTTACACCCTGTATAATATATACATATAATGTTATAATAGAAATAATAATGGTAAATATACCGATCAGGGGACCATCCCCCGATGACCTTGACCTTGACATATTTTGTCAAAGTTATGACCCTGAGTGACCTTTAAAAGTTTTTAGCCGTCGCTCGTTGTTTGTTAAAAAGTTATTAACAAAAAAAATTTGACAAATATAGCAGTTATTTTGAGTACTAATAGACATAAATGACTGATATTTATGTGGAAATAGTACATGTATAAACGAAGGAAATTTAGTTAAAGTAGCGAATTGTTGGTATATTAAGAAAAGTTATTTAAAGCAGAGAATAGAGAATATGTGCTTCAACTTAGAAAGCACATATACTTGTAAAAAGCCAAAATGTCATGCAAAAAATCTTCGGAAATTAGATTAACATATGCAAAGTTTACAATAATCATAGAATTGTGATATATTAAAAAGTCAATAGATATATGAAACAAAAATTTTATTCTGTATTTAATGAATTTAATTGATATATGGAACTCATTATATTGAAAAATGCATCAATGCGTTCATGATAGTTATATACACACTTGTAAGTTGAAGCACATACTCTCTATTCTCTGCTTTAAATAACTTTTCTTAATATACCAACAGTTCGCTACTTTAACTAAATTTCCTTTGTTCATACATGTACTATTTCCACATAAATATCAGTCATTTATGTCTATAGCGTCGTCTGCAATAGAAGTCGTACAGTCGCAGAACGTGGTCGCATGCTGGTCGCAGGTCGCAAGTGATATGCAGCGTGACGTATTTAAGGCAATTTCAGGCCTTTGAGGTGACGTATTTGAGGCCTTTGAACTTTTGAGGTTAACCCATTCTGCGCGTCCTGCGTATTGAAGCCTACGGCCTTAAATATCCTTAAATACGTCACGCTGCATCTCTTTTGCGACCTGCGACCAGCCTGCGACCACGTTCTGCGACTGTACGACTTCTATTGTAGACGACGCTTATTAGTACTCAAAATAACTGCTATACTTGTCAAACTTCTTTTGTTAATAACTTCTTAACAAACAACGAGCGACGGCTAAAAACTTTTGAAGGTCACTCAGGGTCATGACCTTGACAAAATATGTCAAGGTCAAGGTCATCGGGGGATGGTCCCCTGATCGGTATATTTACCATA
The DNA here is from genome assembly GCA_030770355.1 of Harpagoxenus sublaevis. Taxonomy (NCBI): domain Eukaryota; kingdom Metazoa; phylum Arthropoda; class Insecta; order Hymenoptera; family Formicidae; genus Harpagoxenus; species Harpagoxenus sublaevis. The sequence goes on from JASTWR010000706.1 coordinate 13,464, forward strand.
ATAATAAATATAGTAATAAATTTTGTGTTTTTATAACTTTTTAAACCAAAGATTTATATAAAGCATAGTTTGGGGTTATCTGTCCCCAAACTATATTCTATATACAAAATTGATCTAATAGGTTATATTTAGACATTAAGATCAACTTACCATCAGTATTCAACAAATAGCCTTGGTACAACGATCCCTTCGTTTTAATTAAACAATCTTTTCCTTGAACGATTTTAACTCTCTTCGAAAGAGTTACAAGGCACTCTTGATTATCAAATTGTACTAACGAATACATGATTGTACTTCACTAGTACAGATAATTAGTACAGATAATTACAGTAGTACAGATAATTGATTTTATTTTGATTGATTGTGAGACTATCACTATCTTCAGATAAACAGAAAACCGTTGGTTAAAGAAGAATACACATCTATTATAGCGCTAGCAAAACTTCAGTCTTGGTGTATATGCTGAGACGAGAGCAGATACATATGTGATAATATAGCACACTGCTATGCGCTCTTTCTATATGGCCTAGTTTACACCGATACGCATACCAATTACTATATCCGTATCAAATCCGTATCAAATCTCGGTTTACACCGGTATAACTCAAGATTTGATACGGATATAATACTTGATACGTGTACCAAACGGTCCGGTGTAAACTAGGCCCATAGGTTTCCCTCTGTTCATGGCAGTGCACATGTAAGCTGGCGCCAGACAATACGCATATTTGCGATTCGCGCGATTCGTGTGTAATTTGCGAATAGTGTGGACAGAAAATTTGTCAAATTCGCATTCATGATTTATCATTCGCGCTGATTCACCAGCGGAATAGTTTTTTGACGAAATCAAAAGACGCGAATCACCACGAATCATATGAAGTAATGATAAAGTACTAATCGCAAACAGCGTGAAGGGTCCGCACTGGCGCATACAAAAATCTCGTATTTTAAATTTTATGAATTAGAACAAATCTTAAGAAATTGATAAAAAAACGGATATAGTAGAAGGACACTTTAGGAATATTAGTAAAAAAACCCGAAATTATTCACCATTTAGATTTAGAAATACAATAATAAATAGACCTCGATTTTCACAATTTATTCGACGTAAAGAAGCGACTGGAGGAGAAAAATAAAATAAAAGAATAGTCTTTTGTTCTATGTGTGAGAGACAGAATTATACAAAAGTTTTTAGTTAGTAACCGTAAATAGTCGGATGTTTTCACATTGATTTAGAGTATAAAATTTTAAATTGTATTGTCTCGATACAACTATATACCTTAATAAACGGAGAAAGATCGAGTAATTCCAATAGCGCAGAATACGATCTAAAAAGTGCTTTTTGAAACTTTGTATCTCATACGCTTGCCGAGATATTTGTTTATAAAGTATAAACGATACTGAGAAGACTTTCTGGACAGACGTGGCCTTGACTTTGCGGCGGGACACTCTTTTGTCACCAGTTGTGCTCGGACCCCGATTATCGGGGAGAGGGGGAATCGCGGCGTACACGGCACTGGCTTATGTAAATAATTCAGGATTTTTAATGTTGCTTGAATTTTAAGAATTTATTTTAATTAGCAATTGGCCAGCTTTCAAAGCATTGTCGTTTACACCGAGTTATGCGATTTAAAACATCACCAACTATGCATCTCAAATTATCGTGGTGTCATGACAGTTCGAACGATAATGCTTTAAAAGCTGACCTATCTCTAATTAAAATAAAATCTTAAAAATCAGGCAACAGTAAAAATCCTGAAAAATTTACATAAACCAGTGCCGTGCACGCCGCAATCTTCTCTCTCCCCGATAATAATCTTGATCAGAGCACAGCTGGTGAAAAAAGTACCGCCGCAAGATCAAGGCCACGTCTGTTGCCCCAGAGAGTGTTCTGTATCGATTATAAACAAATGTCTCAGCAACCGTATGGGATAGAAATATGTCGAAAAGCACTTTTTAGATCGTATTACACTCTACTGCAGGAATTACTCGATATATTTATGGCAATAACGTATTTGCAATAAATCCGATTATAAAGATGATAAGGCGGGTAAGAAGCCAAGAAAACAGTCGCGTCGCGTAGCGGCAAGTTTTTTATATAAGGTTCTCACGCGCGTTGTTGTTTTAATAAACGGAAATACATAATTGACATTAATAAAATAAAGTAATTTTAATAATGCAGACAATGGACAAATTATTGCTTTTTGAATCATATTTCTATCATTTAAGGTTGTAGATATGTAAGCGTTAATGAAAATGAATAATCGCTTGGCTCGCATTTCGCTAAGATTTCCAGCGCTTTTTCGTCTTAATAAACAGTACTGTATAATTGCCAGCAATGTGATCAAGTTATTCCAACAGGGCAGAATACGATCTAAAATACGTGCTTTTCGACACATTTCTATTTTATACGATTTCCGAGATGTTTGTTTATAAACAATACGGAAGACTTGTTCGAGCCAACACACGTAGCCTTGACCTTGCGGCGAGACTGTTTTGTCACCAGCGGTGCTTTGACAGGGATTATTATCTGGGGAAGGGGATTCGCGGCGTGCACGGCACCGGCTTGTGTAAATATTTTAGGTTTTTTACTATCGCCTAATTTTTAAGATTTTATTGTAATTATCGATTGGCCAGTTTTTCCAACGCATTGTCGTTTGCGCCGTCATTGTCACTTCGATAATACGAGATGTACAGTTGTTATGATGATGTAAATCACACATAACTCGGCGTCAACGACAATGCTTTGGAAGATGGCCAATCGCTAATTACAATAAATTCTTAAAAATCAAGCGATATTAAAAATCCTGAAATATCTACATAAGCCAGTGCCGTGCTCGCCATGATTCGCTATTTCCCCGATAATAATCTCGATCGGAGCACAGCTGGTGACAAAAAAATCTCGCCGCAAGGTCAAGGCCACGTTTGTTGGCTTGAGAAACTCTTCCGTATCGTTTATAAGCAAATATCTCGGCAACCATATGAGATTGAAATATGTTTCAAAAAGCACATTTTAGACCGTATTCCCTGTTGGAATAACTTGATCACATTGCTGGAAATTATGCAGTACCGTTTATTTAGACGAAAAAGCGCTGGAAATCTTAGCGAAACGGGCGCTATAAAGCGATTATTCATTTCCATTAACGCCTACAAATCGACAACCGTAAATGATAGAAACATAATTCAAAAAGCAATAATTAGTCCGTTGTCTGCACTATTGATATTACCCGATTTTATTAATGTCAATTATGTATTTTCGTTTATTAAAACGATAACGCGCGTGAGAACCCATAACAGACTTTTTGCTACGCGGTCGTTTTCTTGGCTTCCTACGCGCCTTATCATCTTCGTAATAGAAATTATCGCAAAAACGTAATTGCTATGAATGAATCGAGCAATTCCAATAGCGTATAATACAAACTAAAATGTGCTTTTTGAATCATATTTCTATCATTTACGGTTGTCGATATATAGGCGTTAATGAAAATGAATTATCGCTTGGCTCGCATTTCGCTAAGATTTCCAGCTCTTTTTCGTCTTAATAAAAAGTACTGCATAATTGTCAGCAATGTAATCAAGTAATTCCAACAGGGCAGAATACGATCTAAAATACATGCCTTTCGAAACATATTTCTATCTCATATGGTTGCCGAGATATTTGTTTATAAACGATATGGAAGAGTTTCTCAAGCAAACAAACGTGGCCTTGACCTTGCGGCGAGACTCTTTTGTCACCAGCTGTGCTCTGACAGAGATTATTATCGGGGAGAGGGGAATTCGCGGCGTGCACGGCACCGGCTGGTGTAAATATTTTAGGTTTTTTACTATCGACTGATTTTTAAGATTTTATTGTAATTATCGATTGGCCAGTTTTTCCAACGCATTGTCTTTTGCGCCGTCATTGTCACCTCGATAATACGAGATGTACAGTTGCGATGATGATGTAAATCACACATAACTCAGCGTCAACGATAGTGCTTCGGAAACTGGCCAATCGCTTATTACAATAAATTCTTAAAAATCAAGCGACATTAAAAATCCTGAAATATTTACATAAGCCAGTACCGTGCTCGACATGATTCGCCCTTTCCCCAATAATAATCTCGATCGAAGCACAGATGGTGACAAAAAGATCTCGCCGCAAGGTCATAGCTAACGTTTGTTGGGTCCAGAAAGCTTTACATATCGTTTATAAACAAAATCTCGACAATCGTATGAGATAGAAAGATGTCTCGAAAAGTACTTTTTAAATCATATTCTGCTCTGTTTGAATTACTCTCTTATTGCTGACAATTATGCAGTTCCGTTTATTAAGACAAAGAAGCGCGGAAAATCTTAGCGAGACGGGTGCTAAGCGATTATTCATTTTCATTAACGCCTACATATCGACAACTGTAAATGATAGAAATCTGATTCAAAAAGTAATAATTAGTCCGTTGTCTGCACTATTAAAATTACACGATTTTATTAATGTCAATTATGTATTTCCGTTTATTAAAACGATAACGCGCATGAGAACCTATAAAGGACTTGCCGCTACTCGACCGTTTTCTTGGCTTTCTTGGTTCCGTAACTGGAACCCCTCATTTTTTATTGCATATTCTTGTAGCTTTTGTCGAGACGTTTTCAAAACACTATAATATAGCTCTCTCAAGAATTTCTTGAGATATTTTAAATTTTATCATGATATTTTTAATACAAAATATGAAATATCTCGTAAAGTATTTACTTTTCGATGACTGTACTTTGATACTTTTATACATAGAATAATGAAAGAAATTGAATTGCTGTATAAAAAACAAAAAAAAATTTGATTGCATCTTGTAAACGCATTCAATTTTACAAAATTGTAAATGTAAAAACTAATATTATTATTTGACTTTTTTCATCATTTTACGTATAAGATTATCAAGGTAAAATCATCAAAAAGCTAATATTTTACGAGATATTTCACATTTTATATTAAAAATATTACGACAAAATTTGAAATATCTCAGGAAATTCTGAACGAAAGAGAGGTTTATTGTAGTGTTTTGAAAACGTCTTGACAAGGGCTATGCAATAAGAAGTAGGGGATTCCATTTAAAAAAACATCGATCGCATTAACTTGGCCATGAGAAGGTCATTTAGGGTCTATATTTTCTGGCTGAGTCAGATTTTAGAGACACCCTGTATATATATATATATATATATATACAAGGTGTCAAAAAATTAATTAACCAATCGAAAGATACAGGTAAATTGGGTTAAACTGAGGAGAAAAATTATGTACCATTTTGCGAAAATTCGCATTAGTTAATGAGTTATTTAATTGATACGTCTGAGCAAATGAGCGTATAAGAAGCGGTATGCCGGTCTCGGCAAGCACGTAAAATAGTGCGCGGCGCACGATGAGCGGCGATGGGCGTGCTGGCCTTGATATGCGCTTACTCGCCCAAACGTGTCAATTAATAACTCATTCACTATTGTAAATTTTGCAAAATAATACATGACTTTTCTTCTCAGTTTGACCCAACCTTTACCTTTCGGTTAGTCAATAAATTTTTTGACACTGTATATGTAAAATAATTGTCAAAAAATTGTTTTAAAAATTGATTGTTTTGTCTTGAAACTTTAAATAATAATTTACCTTTAATTTTTAAAAAAATATGTGGGCTTAAACAATTTGTTCAACAAAAGGAATTAGCGCTTAAACTATAGGAAAATATACCTGAGAAGTATTTTGGGATAAACCGTTTATTTTGGAGACATAAAGTATTATATGTTTTAAGAGTGTTTGGTAGAATGTTTAATTTGAAGACACACACATTTCTGTCAAGTATACTGATTGTATAATTTAAGGACAGTCTCCAATCCGTGCCTTTGTTCAAAAAGTTTCAAAATATACAATGACTACAAAATTGCTTATATTTTTTTGTTTATTGCTCTATAAATAAAATTTTAATTGCATGTTGTTTGCTTCGGCATTAATAATAAATAAGAGATGCTTTAAAACGTGTTTTACATATATAGATATATGTACTATTTTGTATGTTTCTTTTTAAACAGTTTGAGAACATTTACGTAAATAATTTTTATATTCTGAACCAGTAATAATACTCAAATTAGTTATTATTAAGTAGAGAATGCATTTAATAAATATATAAGTGAAACTATAATACATATATACTTATATAAATCTTGTATATAAGTGAAAGAATAGTCAACGTATGGTTTGGGGACATATGCTATGATGGCAAAACCATGCAGTCAGAATCAGTTAGAATTATATAAACTTAAGATCCCAAAGTATGCGTGTCATATAAAAATAAAACTGTCCCCAAAGTATGCGTTGAATCACAAAATTTTTTGAGACCAATCCCCAAAGTATCGAAATGTCCTCAAAATATACACACGCTTGAAAAAATGTCTTCAATATGTATAGTGTGCATATATATATGTATATATGTATATATATATATATAATGTATATATATATGTATATATACATATGTATATGTATATATGTAGTCTACATACATACTCTTATGGTAAAAAAAAAATTTTTTTAATATAATTTTATAGATTTATACTTACGTACAAAAAATTTTTAAAGGGACAAAAGTGCTTATTTATTATTATATCAAATTATGTTCAATTAAACATGATTATATATGTATAAAAATCATTTTTTCCCTTCAGAAATTTTGTCAATAAAAGCATGTGTAAATCTATAAAACCATATAGAATTTTGTTTTAAATTATATTTTATTGATGTATTTATATGAAAATGTATTCGATAATTCATCAGATAACAGCTCAGGATTTTCAAGCTCCAGTAGTGGCTGTAGTTCCAGATTAAACTCCTTTTCAAGTAGTTTATCCAATAGTTCTGTCAACTCTTTAGCCAGTTCCAGAAATCAAGGGAGAAAAAAAATTATAGCAAAAGTACTGATGCTTCATCGAGACATGACAATAAAAAGAAGAAAAGGGATAAAGAAAGAGAGAGGGAAAGGACATAGATCGTGATAAAGAAAGGAGGAAAGGAAATAATGCTATTTCCGAAAAAACTAAACAAAAAGGACGATCCAGGTATCGTATGTTATAAAATTGATTCTTAATTTTTTTGTTTATATTGTGTTTATATTTCATTATTAAGTTAATAGTTGTTTGATGACTGATTGTTTTATCGTTAAGCTATATAATATTTTGAATTGTATTTTATTGATGCACTTATATGAAAATGTATTTGATAATTTATTAGACAACAGCTCAGGATCTTCAAGCTCCAGCAGTGGCTGTAGTTCTAGATCAAGCTTCTCTTCCAGTAGTTCATCCAGTAGTTCCGTCAGTTCTTCAGCCAGTTTTAGAGATATCGGGAGGAAGAGAAGTCGTAGCAAAAATGCCGTGCCTCACGGAAATATGATAATAAGAAGAAGGAAAATGACAAAGAAAGAGAAAGAAAAAGGGATAGAAACAAGGCTAAAAATTGTGATAAAGAAAGAAAGAAAGAAAACAATGCTATTTCCGAAAAAGCTAAACAAAAATCAACGATTCAGGTATTATATTTGTTATAAAATTTACTCTTTTTTAATTTTTTGGTTCATATTTAATTATCGAGTTAATAATTGTTTTTTTAATTTTGCAGATCTCTTTCTCTACATAGAAAGCGCAGAGAGCGCTCACCGATTCCTAGACTAACAAAAATACACATCGGTCATCTAATACGGAACGTCACCAAAGACCATGTTGTACAAATATTTCTGGCATATGATCAAATCAAGATAGTTGACTTTGCTTTAGATAAGTTTCATCCCAATCAGCTATATCGAATTTGAAACTGCGGATGAAGCCGAAAATACTATGAAACAGATGGACGGAGGTAAAATGTGATTCATATCGATTTTGTACTTAATAGACTATTTTATGATCATGTTAACGTATCTTGTCTATTCACAGGACAAAAAAAATATATATAGATGGCTCTTGTCTATTCACAGGACAAAAAAAATATATATATATAGATGGCCAAGAAATAACGGTTGCTCCAGTATTATTACCAAAACCCCGACTATTGTCAATGCGACGCATGTCACCGGATATAAGAAACGCAGGCCACCACGATGGGGTGGTTAGTGATAAAAACCCCCCGCCATGTTATTGCAGATGTCGTAGACGTTTGCCGTTCATGAATCGTCGTAGAAGCTCGCGATCATCACAGCGCAGAATAAAAACTCGGTCGCGGAACTCATCAGGAAATCCTCGATATTGACGTACACCGTTATCGTTACACAAGATCCAGTTCGAGTAGTTCTCGATAATGTTTTTTTTGTTTCCTCATGGAGGAAACTTTGTTTTCATAAAAAAAAATTTATGGAGTTGCCGCTGCTAATGTGTTCAAAATGTTCTAAAACGTCAAGAAATTGCATTTTTTTAAAGTGTCTGTGTGTGTGTGTGTGTGTGTGTGTGTGTGTGTGTGTGTGTGTGTATGTGTGTATGTACAGATTTGATGCCGTGGTTGCTCTAACTTTCGTAAAATGTAAAATGATGCATTTTTTTTAAACGATAGAGCATCATGTAAGAAAGGATGAGATTATATTTGGTGACAATCGGTAAAGGGTTTCTTTTTTTTTAATTTTCAAATTTTTTGAGAAATGTCTATTCTCGCTGTAACTTCCGCAAATTTTGAGATATCGAGATGAATTTTTTTTTAATGATAGAGTCATGTAAAGGAGATTAGGGTTGAATTTAGTGAAGATCGGTAAAGGGGTTATTTAAAAATTTTTTTTGAATTTTTGAGAAATGTTTATTTTCGCTGTAACTTCCGCAAATTTTGAGATATTGGTTTGTTTCAAATTCCATATATAACTCATTAAGATTTGGTTGATTAAATCTAATTTTGTAAAGTTTTTATGTTTGTACGCATTCTCTGATTATTTAAAAATTTGTATTTCATGAAGTAATAAACCAAATCTCTCTTAATGAATTATATATGAAATAGGGGGGTAGAAAAGACTAAATTAAATATTATATAATTAGAAAATTACAGTGTATTGATACTATACAATAATCTTTCATTAGTAAAAGTTCAAAGAACGTTCTTTTCTATTTTCCGACAGATTATTAAAAAAAGAAATGGTGCAAATTAGAAATTTGAACGTTGCTTCCTCATCATTTCAAAGAGAGGAAATTAGAAATTAGCACATTGCTTAATCAACATTTAAAGACGCACACAAATAAACTTCCTCTATGAGGAAACCAAAATAATAAATAATAATTGCATCAAATAAAATACAAGCTTCCTCATAAGAGGAGCTTTGTGTGCGTCTTTAAATGTTGATTAAGCAATATGCTAATTTCTAATTTCTAATTTATACCATTTTTTTTATTATATTGTATATATAAAATATTGTACTAGATATGATCATTGTTGTATAGTTGTTCCACTATACTAGAAAAGTAATGTGTAACAATTATGTCTTAAGCTACAACTACATCTATCTTAATGTTTATCGTAAACGATCGTAACGCTTGTCGTAATCGTTATCGTAAGCTCATCGTATGAGTTGATTCAGCTTGAACTCTTTACGATTACGACGCTTGTCTGGCGTTACAACATAACTTAACTTGTCAGTTTTCTCGACATGTGATAAAAAATGTGTTTATAGATAATATAGATATATTATACATAGATATACGGTTTACGACGGCTTCATTGCTTATAACCACGATCAAAGCGTTACGATAGATGAGTTGTAGCTTTAATAATGATAAGGTCCGCCAATGGCGATCATGAACACATTTATGTACATATATTATAAAAGCTTCACGTTTCGTCAGAGTACACTTTTGAGAAATATTAATTTCGCAACACGTATCGATGGTTTTTCGTAATTATTACCTTCATTTTTTTTGCAAACTATTTATAATATTTACGTCATTCACAACGATATTTATAATATAAATGAAAAATGTTGAAAGAATTAATGTAATAACTTAAAAAAAATTGATATTAACTGTATTTTTTCTAAGTTTTCCTAATTTAATGTGCTAAAAGGGATCATGGAATTTAGAATAGAATAGAATAGAATAGGTACTTTATTTGCTCCAAAGGAGCCTTAAAGGGCGTTTTTAAGGAACGTACCCAAACCTTTACAATTGGCATTTTGAAGGGATGTACCCAACCCTGTACATATTCGTGCTTCCTAACCTGCCCTAGCCTCGATCTCTCTCTTCCATGCTCTCTCGTTCGCCCGCTCGCTCGCCTATACGCTCACGCTTACGCTTATACGCTCGCTCGCCTTTACGCTTGCTCTTACAACTATCTTATCTCTAAGGCTGGACTTCCGTTTCTTTTGCGTCTTTTCCATCGTTCCATTTACTCAGATATTCCATTCATACCTTTCCCTCATCCATTTCTTCGATTCTCCTCCCTCCCTCCTGTCTCAATTCCTCAATCGCCCTCATCCATTCCTCTCCCTCTCCCTCCTCTCCCAGCAACCTCCCCACCACTTCCTGCCACACCTCCCCATTCCACTTCTCCCATCTCATACACTCTTCCCATACGTGTTCCCATGTTTCCACTTCCCTCCCACACATCCTACATTTTCTATTCTCCTCCTCCTCCCAATATAGTCCTTCTCTAATTTCATTACCAAGTCTGAACTTTGCAATCCTACTCCACCTCGATTCCTCCCATCCCTTCTTTAAATATTCCGGTATCCCATCCTTTCTTACAAATTTATACCAACGATTGTATCTCGAGTCTGCTATCTTTTCACCCCTTTCCTGCTTTTGTTTCCAAATCTCTTTCCTTGTCAAACTTTCGGCTTCCAATTCTTCCTCCTCTTCGGCTCCCACCCCTAACTCTTCCAGATAACTCTTTCTTTCTTGCTCCCACCTTCCTATTATCTTCCCCTCTTTCCATCTCTCTTTCATTTCCTCCAGACATTTCCTCGCTATTCCCCCTCCTTTGCCCTCCCCTAGCTTCTTTTCGAATTTCCAAGCTCTCTTACTAGCTCGGCCTCTCATCATCTCCCTCTCCAGTTCATCTCTCACCATATATCCTGGGGTCCTCCAATTTAATCCCAATGTCCATCTAAGATATCTTTCATGTATGCCTTCTACCTCCTTCCTTTCTTTCCATCCCCATATTTCTGCCCCGTATCCCATCACTGTCCAAACCAAGGTGTTGTATAGCCACAACCTTCTTTTCCAATCCTTTTTCCACATTCTTTTCCCTATCCCCCAAACTTCCCTCATTACCCTCGCTGCCTTCCTTCTTCTCTCTCTGATGTGTGCCTCTTGTCCTCCATTTTCTTTCAGCGTGTATCCTAAGTATTTGAATTCTTTCACTTCTTCCAACTTCTTTCCTTTCCACCTCCAGTCATACTTTTTCTTCCTTCCTCTACCCTTTCTGAATCTCATTATTTTTGATTTCTCTGCACTCAAAGTTAAACCTTTCATGTCCAGGTAACCCTCCAGCCTACTTATCATCGCTCTCATGTCCTGTTCCTCCTCCGCCATCAGTGCTATATCATCCGCATACATTAGCGAGTAGATTTTCTCCCCCCCCAGCTTTACTCCTCCCCATCCTCCCTTTTTCAATACTCTTCTATGTCCGCGATTAATAGATTGAATAGTATCGGACTTAGTGGGCACCCTTGTCTCACGCCCTTTGCCATCCAAAATGTTCCCCCATTCTCTCTTTCTAGTCTTACCTTACTCTTCGTTTCTCTCAATATCCTCCTTTACCCTGTCTATTAAACCCTGTCTCACTCCTCTCTCCATTCATCGTCCTAAATAGCACTCCTTTATCCACTGAGTCAAACGCAGCTTTCAGATCTACGTAGAATACAGTCATCTTTCCTTTCTTCTTTCCCAGCTGTCCTATTTATCAAAGTAGTTTAGCTGCGAATATTTGGTCCATCGTTCCCATTCCTTTTCTGAATCCTGCCTGATTATCGGGGATCAGATTCTTCATTTCAACCTCCTTCCTTATTCTTTCTGCTAGTATCGCTGTGTAGATCTGGTACGTCGACAACATAATTGTTACTCCTCTATAATCCTTCACCTCTCGCCCTTCTCCTTTCTTTACTATTGGGATTATTTCCCCTTCCTTCCATTGTTCCGGCCACCCTTCCCCTCTCCACACCCTTTTACAAATTTCCCATATCAATATCACTATATCTTCTCCTCCGAATTTTCACGCTTCGTTCGGTATCCCGTCATTACCTATTGCCTTACCTGTTTTCAATTTCTTTATTACGTTTCTTACCTCCTCCAGTTCTATCTCCTCCTCTTTTTGTCTGCCCCCTCCTCCTTCTCCATTTGTTACCCTATTCTCCATCCCACCCATTAATTCCATGAAGTACTCCTTCCATTCTTCCATCCTTATCTCTTCGTTTCTCCTCTTCCTTCTTTTTCTTACTCTACCTATCAGCTCCCATACCTTTGCTTCCGTTCTCGCTTGCCCTATTTCTCTTATTATCCTTTCCTTTTCCTCTTTCTTCTAATTCTTTTACACATTTCTCTGTACTCCCTCTTCCCTTCTCTGTATCCTTCCACCTCTCCTTTTCCTTTCCTCCACTTTCTCAGCTCTTTCCTCGCCTCTCTTTTTTTCTCTTTGCATTCTTCGTCCCACCATCCTCTTCTGCTCTTATAGGCCATTCTCCCTCCCTCGCTTTTATTCTCTTCTATTACTCTCCTTATCCTTGCCATTCCTATCTCTATTTCCTCTTGTAGCTCCCCTTTTCCTCCCTCTATCTTCCCCAGCCTCTCTCTAAATTGTGTTCTTCCCTCCTCGTTCCATAATCCTCTCCTTCTTATTCTTTCACCTTCTCTCCTTCCCTGTTTTTTCTCAAGCTCATCTTTCACCCATAGTATTAATGGGTGATGATCTGAGTCTACATTTTTTCCTACTTCCAGTCTTTCCAACCTTCCTCTGACCTCCTCCTCCCCTATCACGTAGTCTATAACTGTCTCGCCTCTCCCTCCTGTGTACGTAAATTCTCCTTCCTCATCTCCTTTCATTCCTCCATTTAATATCATCCAATCTCTTTCCTCGATGAAATCCAGTAGCTTTCTTCCGTCCCTATTTATTTTCTTGTCCTTTGATCTCCTCCCTCCCCCTTCCATCCTTCTCTCGTCCTCTACCTCCCAACCTTCTTCTTCACCCGTTCTAGCATTAAAGTCTCCACAATATTCTTTTAATCTATTTTTCAATATTAAAACTGGTTTCATTTTGACATTCTATAAAGCTTCTTTTCATATTCCTTGAATATAATACAGAATATTCTTTTAACCTATTTTTTAATATTAAAACTAGTCCCATTTTTACATTCTATACATATTCATAAAACATTATTTCCATCTTATTAGCATATTGTGGGAATATTCTAATATTCCCGAAAAATATTTGTGAAAATGCTTGTGTTATCTGGGTACTTTTATACGTAGAATAATGAAAGGAATCAATTGTTGTAAAAAAAACAGAAAAAATTATTTTAAAAAATTTGACTATTTTGTAGACGCATTCAATTTTGTAAAATTGTAAATGTAAAAATTAATATTATTATTTGAATTCTTTCATTATTCTACGTATAAAAGTATCAAGGTAAAGTCATCAAAAAGTAAATTATTTACGAGATATTTCATATTTTAGATAAAAAATATCATGACAAAATTTAAAATATCTCAGGAAATTCTTAACGGAAGAGAGCTTTATTATAGTGTTTTGAAAACGTCTCGACGAGATCTACAACTTTTATCTCAAGGAAAAAATCAAGTTTCATTTAAGAAATTAGTCGCCTTTAAAATTTCTTGAAAATGACATCTACCACATGACTCACATCGGAATCATGTGTCCCCCTTGAAGCCAAACAACTTTTGTCTGAAGCATTTTCTTCTACAATAAAAAATGAAAAAGTTTTTGAGGGTGGGACATTAAAATGGCCCACCTGGTATACATACAGGGTGTTCAATTTTAAACAGTCAAACCAAATATCTCGAAAACTGAGCCCGATAGGCAAAAATGTTTCAGACAAAATTTGCATGGTTTGAAGGGGGCCACTTGATGAAAATACGGACTTAACTCTGTGAGTGGCCTTTTCAAGGCCAAGTCAGTATAATGGATGTTTTCTTAATTGGAACCCCCCATATTGCAGTATGTACATCGTTTGAAAGGGCATAAAATAAGAAAATTCTTGGCGCAAACCAGAGGTTGATACGTTGACCCGTTCGGGAGTTATTTAGAGTTAAAAATTGGCTTTTTCCAACTTTGACCCTAAGCTAGACGAAAGATCAAAAGAAGGTTCTTCAATTCAATGGCTTTACTTTTAGATGATTTTCCGCGCGTTAGAACTGTACCCTTCCGTGCTGGAGGGGGGAGGAGGGGTCTATTTTTTCAAATGTAAATCCCCTACAAAATAATACCAATTGATAGGGCTGGAAAAGACAAATCTAACCTATATTTTTATATGCTTATCGTGAAAATCACGGCCGCTGTGAATTTTTGAAAATAGCCTGCGAAGGGTATCGCTTATAAAAAATTCACAGGACAATTGTCTTGTTTTACTTACATTGATAGAATTGATGCTCCAGAGCTGGATTTTGCAATTTGGTTCTTAAAAAATTTTTTAATAAATACAACACGAATTCGGAGGTAACTATACACCTGAACCGCGGCAAACTGTTTAGCGAATTTTTTATTTTGACCAGATATTTTTTCAAAAAATCGCTCCGTAGCTCCTTAAAGGCGATGCTGCTGATCACAAATATCGCAGTTAAAGTGCAATTTTCGTAAAACGTAATTTACGAATCGTAATTTATGGCTTTTTGTGTAGTACAGGAGGCAGTGAACATTTTTGACACTTATTTTTGTAGTCGGTGAATATCGATAGGATTGTTCCATTAGTGATGCTAATTAACAAATCGCCAGTCAGGCTACGATTTTCCGCTGGGTTCGATGGGTGAAAAATACAAATAAAGCACTTATTTTTGCATTAACGAAACTTATTATACTAACTAATATTATCATGAAATATAGTTAAAAATAAGTCTGGCTGATCTGCGGGGTTGGCAAGTGAATCTGGCGGCATCTCAAAATTTGAAAAAGTAATGCACTTACTTTTGCAGTGCTGAAAATTTGTTTGATGATAATTTGCATTATAAAAATAGCAAAACAAACAGTCTGGTTATAATACGGGACCACCAAAGCCTCGCCAGACTGATCGAAAGACGCAAAACCTGCAAATTCATAAGCGATCGGAATATTTTTTGTTCGCACTCGTGCAGGAGCGGCAGTTTTATTTTCGAAGTGCTGAAAATTTATCAGATGATAGTCTATACTATAAATAAATGAAAAAAAGCAGTCTGGATGCTATTCAGAATCACCAGAGCCTCGCCAAACTTGCCTAACGCATTAACTGGCTAGCGCTCAATTCTGTAGGGGAGACCCGGGCGAGACCGTCAGTTTTTTATCGGTGCCGATTTTTAACAACAAAATAAATAATTTTAGTTAAATGTGGTATACGATTGTAAAGAGTGAACCTTTAGCTACAAAATTTATATAGAAAATTTTTGTCTACGTCGTTTTGTTTAACCGGTATAGAGCAAAAACGACAACGGTGGAAAAATTGAGATCTCAAAAATGGCAGGGTGGATTCGCCCCCCCCCCCTAGGGCGGATCCGTCACACTGCATTTTCAATACTAATACGTATAGCTGATCCTGAAAAATGATAGGATACATTTTAATAATTGTTTTTTAAGAAAAGAATATAAAAATTTATTTTTCAAAATTTTTATGCAAAACATTATTAAAAAATAATTGTTAATAATAAATAATAATAATTGTTAATAATAAATAATAATAATAATTGTTAACAATTGTTAATAATTGTTAATAATTGTTAATAATAATTGTTAATATAGGGATATATCATAACATAGTGCGATGGAAGTGGATAAGTGTAGGATCACTAGCTTCCGTGAGTTCCTCCATGATAGAAGGTCCCTATAATTTTTCTGTGTGTCCGTAGTTAACCCTGTCCATGGTCTTCCGCGTTGTCGATGTGTGTCTCATGGATGGCCAAAAATGCCGGTCACGACGCTATGTGTCGTGACGGCGACTTCACTAGCATATGCACAGAACGTTATCTCAGGTAGAGATATACGAGCTCCGGGAACTTAGCCGGTCAACTTCGACTTTATTAACTTTTTTTTTTTTTAATCGTTTGTTGGTCGTTTGTTGGTGATTGTTGGCCTAATTACAACGTTTGTTGGTTCTTAATTTTTTTTTAAATTAAAAAAGAAAAATTAGCGTTAAGTTAGCCGGAAAAATCTCATTTTTAATTAAAAAACGGCCTAATCGATGCGTAATCGTCTGCTGATGATTGTTGGTCTAAATTTAGCGTTTGTTGGTTCATATTTTCTTTTTAAATTGAAAAAAACAAAAATTAGCGTGAACTTAGCCGGAAAAATCTTATTTTTAATTAAAATACGGTCTAATCAATGCGTAATCGTTCGCTGATAATTGTTGGTCTAATTTTATCGTTTGTTGGTTTATTATTAGTCTTAAAAACAAAAAATTATCTCACATTAAAACCGCATCTGCAGTAATCAAAGATTGGTTTATTTGCTTACGACTTAAGGTTTATTTCTATAATGTAAGGCTAACATAAATGTAAGGCTAACATCTATAAAACTGGCTATGAATACGGGCCTTAACATCGGCAGGAAATCGCGAAAAGAAGATCAAGAAACAATGGCCTAGTTTACACCGACTGTTTGATACGCGTATCAAGCTATCAAGTACTATATTCGTATCAAATCCGTATCAATTCTCAGTTTACACCGGTATAACCCGAGATTTGATACGGATTTGATACGGATATAGTACTTGATACCCGTACCAAACGGTCCGGTGTATTACTCATGTATACGGACTACCCGGTTGTGGAAAAAACTATGTTGGCGCAAGCAGTTGCTAGACATACTATACTGGTACAAATTGAAATATACTGTTAAAAAAAAATCTCACAATATATCTAAACTAATCGCATGGAAGAATAATAACAAACAGATTTTGTGTTTTAAATTCTATTATTTTCTATTTTTTCCAGCTGCCTCCATTTGTGTAATAGGCTCTGAATTTGTGTAAAAGTATTTGAGCGAAGGACTACAAATGACGAGACATGTTTAGTTTTGCTAAAGAAAACTGACCAGTCATAATATTTATTGATAAAATAAATGCTATTGCTACAAAAAGATTTGACACTCAAGCTGTAGCTGATCAAGAAGTGTAATGTATTCTCCTGGAATTACTCAAATCAAATGGATGGTTTTGATCAGACAACTAATGTTAAAGTCATTATGGCAACAAATAGGTGAGCTGGTAACTCTTATTTAATATCCTTGGATCTTTAAGCATATTTTTATGGATATTAAGATTGTACTTCTGTTTTATTATTTCAGTATATTCTTCCAGAATGGACATATTGAATCCCGTATAGCTTCGTCCTGGTAGACTGGATCGCAAGATTAAACTTCCGCTATCCGATCGTCGACAAGAAAACGTTTGATTTTTTCTAAGATTATGCAAAGATAAATTTGATCGAAGAAGTGGATCTTGAGGATCGTGGCTGGGTTCGGGGAGCGCGCTTTTAGCGCTATGAGCGTGCTCTGTAAGTAACAGAGATAGAATGACGTTGTCATCGCTAATAGCGTCTCCCCGAACGCACCTTATGTAGCACAGCCAGATAGAATTTTTGCTGCTGATATTAATGCTATCTATCAAGAGACAGGAAAGTTCTTCCTTCAGCCGCACAAAGTATTTGGATTTTCATGTTCTTTCTTCAGTCGTAGAAAGTATGTCTAAAAAATAAAATATATAGTTTTACAGTTTTTAATTAATAAAACTAAAATGTAATTTAAACGTAATCTTGAATTTTTAAAAAAATTGAAATATTTTTATTAAAAAGATTTAATTTGAATGCTACATTTACTCAAAACTCTTGCATTATTCATATCTGAGCATTGGATCAATATTTTTTTAAATTAACAATTGAGATAAGCAAAATATTAATTGTATCTTTTTGTAACATTTTATTTTAATTCTCGTGCCCACTGAATGAAAGAAACTGTACAACAATTACAACTCGCGACAGAATCAAAATAATCTGGCACTGATTGATGAAATCTGCAATTTTATTGAATTTTATTCAATGAAATTTTAGATTTTTCCAATCACAGCGCAGTATTATTTTAATCTGGATCGTTTTGATTCTGTCGCGTAAGCAGCCCCCCTGTATAACATGATATATTTAACAATATTTTAATTCTGTTTTATAATTTCCAGTTGATCTTGCGATACGATCGAGGGATCATTTATGCCTTTTATATTTATATTGACTGGCATCTTTATATTTTTCGATTTTCACGTTCATCCATCAGCCGCACAAAGTATTTTAATATTCTTCCTTCAGTTGCAGAAAGTATGTATAAAAAAATAATATATATAGTTTTACATTTTTTTATTAATAAAACTAAAATGTATGCATACATTTAAATGTATACTTTTATTTTTGACAATATTGAAAATCTTTTTATTATTTATGATATTTGGATTATTTTAATGTGTGCGTGTGTGCATACTTCTTTTCTATTACTTAGAACTAATATAAACATGCTAATTGCACCTAGGAATATTTTTTGATATATATTCTTTTATAATTTATGTTACAGGTTGCACCCGTTTTACAAAATCTTACTAAGACTTAAAAGAACATCAATTCACGTAGATCATCGAGCTCTATGACATATTGTAGAGTTGGTCTATTTAGACCTTTAAAGGAGAATAACACCAATTGAATACTAATATATTTAGTTTTATATAAAATAAACTCTTCTATTGTATAGTGAATCGCACTGAGTCCTTCAGTAGAGTTTATAGAATCTTGAAATTGTCTCCGATCATTAATGTTTTCGTAAATACACTGCAAGATGCGGATTTGATGAAGACATTTCATTTACATCAATATCTAACATAAGTAATCAAATAATATATTGCTTTATATAGTTATTTACACGTACACAGTATGAAATAAATGATAAGATAATAGAAATATAAATATGATATAATAATAGAAAAAGGACCGTCTAATATATATATATATATATATATATATATATATATATATAATTATATATAATATTTATATTATTTATATATATTTATTAATCATCACATTTATACAACAAAGAATTATGTAAAATTCGATAATTTATTATAATAAAGCTTATTGCAATTTTGTACGTTGCAATAAATAAATTTAGATGTTATTCTAGCATTCTTTTAACATCAAATTTTTGTAGCAAACTTAGTACACTTATAATTAGCTGGTTTTTTATATATTTCCAATTAATATTTGTATAATGAAAAAAATTAATTATACATACATTTAAAGTCCTAATTAATATTTAATATTGCAGATAATGAAATTAGATATGTATAATTAAAATGCAAATTGATAATGCATTACACATATATCAGATATATTCAAGAAAATTTAAACAAATTCAACTATAATTAGTTAAGATGTAATGTTTCGTAACTTTTGACCATGTTACATCTAGAATTATTGAGAAAATATAAGAATATTAAGTAATGCATTATTATTTGTGCACATTGTTTAAAACAGTTTTATATAGGGATAGAAAAGTGTTTCCTGCATATATAAATACAGAATAATATTTATTGTCAATTCTATGCGTCTCTGACAGCGATATAAACCAATCTTTGATTACTGCAGATGCGGCTTAAAGGTGAGATAATTTTTCGTTTTTAAGACTAATAATAAACCAACAAACGACAAAATTAGACCAACAATCATCAGCAAACGATTACGCATCGATTAGACCGTATTTTAATTAAAAATGAGATTTTTCCGGCTAAGTTCACGCTAATTTATGTTTTTTTAAATTTAAGAAGAAAATATGAACCAACAAACGCTAAAATTAGACCAACAATCATCAGCAGACGATTACGCATCGATTAGGCCGTTTTTTAATTAAAAATGAGATTTTTCCGGCTAACTTAACGCTAATTTTTCTTTTTTAATTTAAAAAAAAATTAAGAACCAACAAACGTTGTAATTAGGCCAACAATCACCAACAAACGACCAACAAACGATTTAAAAAAAAAAAAGTTAATAAAGTCGAAGTTGACCGGCTAAGTTCCCGGAGCTAGATATACGACTGGCTATAGCATCCCCTGGAGTCCGTGCTTATATATTTCTGTTGGCACGGTTGTGCGCTCTCGGGAAAGCATGTACGTCGGGTTATTGTTTTGCAGGCGTTATTGTATATTTGTGCGGTCGGCAGACCGCCACAGTTAATAATAATTGTTAATAATTGTTAATCGTTGTTCTTCTTCAACCAGTTGTTTAACGTGGTTCTCCGGACATCGAATTGTTTTGCAGCTGCGTAAGCGCTCATTTTATCTTTTTTCACCGCAAGAACTGCCTACTTGAGTTTCTCCTTGTCGACGGGAGTCGTTTTGCGACGATACGTGCGTACCATTATTTCCCTGCAATGTACCTACTAACAATGACGCACGTGCAACACAGGGAAACCTAACATAAAATCGCCGTGAGCTGAAGTCGTGCGCCCGGCGCGCCACAGTGACGAGACTGCCGAATCCGCCCGCAGTGCTTACTGACGAATTAGCCCTAAACACAAGTTTCAGGTTTGATCGCCCACGAAATATTAGACATGAACGATAATGAAAAACTACACTGGATTTGTGTTCAGCATGCATTACTGTTTGTACAAGCTTTAACCAAGCCTGATCGTAAAGAGTGCTATAGAGAAAGACAACACACCACCGAATGAATTTCAACTCTCAGTTTCCAGGAAGAAGAATATAATTTCATATTAGACATAAAATAGATTTGGGGAGCGTCCCGTTTGACCACGTTAATATTGACCACGGTCCTGATTGACCACGTTAATATTGACCACGTTGCAATTGACCACGTTGCGATTGACCACGTTGCGATTGACCACGGTCCCGATTGACCACGGTTTTGATTGACCACCGTTCCGATTGACCACGGTTCCGATTGACCACCGTCCCGATTGACCACGGTCCCAATTGACCACGGTCCCAATTGACCACAGTCCCGATTGACCACGGTCCCGATTGACCACCGTCCAGATTGACCACGGTCCCGATTGACCACCGTCCCGATTGACCACAGTCCCGATTGACCACAGTCCCGATTGACCACCGTCCCGATTGACCATGGTCCCGATTGACCACCGTCCCGATTGACCACCGTCCCGATTAACCACCGTCCCGAACTAACCTATATAGGTTAATGACGCGCTTTAAACAATTAAATACTTTTAAAGCGCGTCACTAATCGTCAATCAAGACCGTGGTCAATCGGGACCGTGGTCAATCGGGACGGTGGTCAATCGGGACGGTGGTCAATCGGGACGGTGGTCGATCGGGACGGTGGTCGATCGGGACCGTGGTCAATCGGGACTGTGGTCAATCGGGACTGTGGTCAATCGGGTCGGTGGTCAATCGGGGCCGTGGTCAATTAGGACAGTGGTCAATCGGGAACCGTGGTCAATCACAACGTGGTCAATTGTAACGTGGTCAATCGCAACGTGGTCAATTTCAACGTAGTCAATCGGGACCGTGGTCAATATCAACGTGGTCAAACGGGTGCCACTCTAGATTTGTATATGAGAAAAACAGTTCCCAGTTTTAATATAACATAGTTAGAGTTTAAGAAGACCATTACCTTGATTATTGATATTAGTTTTAATAAGTTATATGCAGTTAAGCTTGTGATTAACAATTCAGAAATCTAAGAATAATCTAAGAATATTTTATTAGAGAATCATTTGAAGGAAAAATCAGCTGATGCTTGACCTTGAGTTGTTTATCTTATGATAATTAATTAGATTCAATCTTTTCACTTTCTTAGAATCGGGAAAAACTAGTATTTTTTCTTAAATTAGGTTTGAGTATTTATTTATCCATTAATATCAAGAGATTTCATATTAAGCATTAGATAATGATCTTCCTATTAGTAATAATTCTTAGAACTACACATGAAAATATATTAATTAACAAATTCAAGACATTTAGGAAATTATTTCAGAATATCTATGTTTTACATTCTTGTAAGAAAATAGTTATATACGCAAATATCATAATTACTTAAATAATCTTTAAGTGTTTAGTTAAATCATTATTGAGATATATTTAATAAAATTGTATGAAAGATTCATTTAATATGACTGAAAGATATCAAGGTTTTTCAAGCAATCTGTTGAGATTCGATAGAGAAAGTAATCTTTTTGGAAGTTATAGTAAGCATTTAAAACGAACATTACTATTGAAATTATATTGACATTAATCGTATGGTTGAAGCATCTTAAATGTTAGATCTTACAGGATATTGATCGCAGATGATGAATTCATGTATTTCATATAGACAGGTCCAGTTGTAAGTATCTGTTGTATATGATCCTGAGGAGATTGAAGTAACATACCTTTTATTCTTAACGCAGATTCCTGGAAATAAAGTGTGGTCGATCTCTTTGATAGAGATGTTCTGAGACTTTCCGATTATTAAGAGATATTCCGAGTCTTTCCGAATAAATAGAGAACCTCTCTTATAGAAGTTTCTGAAATCTGTTCGTTAGAGCTTTCCACGCGGAGATCGTTTATATACGATCCCGCTATCACATTCTATTGCGCAGTGGCAATGAATTGAGAGGATTATGTATTTCCGGTATGTCCTTATTTCCACATCTCTTACGAGATTCTAGATATATAAGCCAACAGTGATTATTGAGAGAATAATAAGGACGAGAATAATCCCACCGGAAATACCCCAAGAGATACATTCCAAGGATTCTAAATAGAAATCAAGAGTATCGTCCGTTTGCCGTGAAGCAAAGAGTCAAGAGCTAGCCGAATCCACTGGTGGGGATGGCTCCACGTTATCAATCCCCTTCTTCTCGATGCTATCGTTTCTTGAATTATTGCTTGAGATATTTAGTGTTCCGTCACAAGAGGATATAACACGTCCGATCAATATTAGAGACTTTTTTAGAATGAAAATGCACCCGAAAAAAGTACTGATTAATCAATATTAACGTTGTCATAGTGAACGCTTCAAGGCAAGATGAAGATCGAGACTCGCGCGATCGTTTTCGGACCATGCCGGTTGAACAAAGCGATATGTACTTCGATTACTCGACTCTCTCTCTCTCTCTCTCTCTCTCTCTCTCTCTCTCTCTCTCTCTCTCTCTCTACCTTTCATTATTTAAACAATTACTCTTTATAATCACGTACCTGGAGATTTGGAGAGCAAATATTATTGCAGATATTACAAAATTTCCACGCGCAGAAAATTTCACTTTCACCTTTCGAAAACACGTTTGCTCTCGTAAAAATCATAACACGGCAGGTAACCTGCCGAAACTCCGTTGGTCACATGGGTACCATAAGACGCGTTTACAATGTTAATAGCGAGTTTGCACAATATACAGGTTCCGAGATATTTGATTTGACGATTTCACCCTCTGGACGGTCTCGCCCGGGTCTCCCCTATTTTCGATTATACACAGACGACTTGCATTCTACTTTGTCATATCTGTTTTTTAATACTTTTAAACATTAAGAAAATATGCAAGTGCATATTTTGCAAACTGCAGAATGTTATCTAATTTGCCATAAACAATTTTATTAATTAACTAATTAGTTTTTATGAAGGTAATAAAAAGTTTTTTATTCGAAAAATTAATATAAGTAAAGTTTTAAATTTTCACAATGGTTGTTTAATTATCTTTATAATTAGTTTTTTTTGAAGATAAAGTTGTAATTTTATTATATAATATGAATACTTTATTATTAACTACAATATTAAGTTACTAATGTTCTGTTGCTTGTATAACGTGTATTCTTACAATTTAATTTTAAATAAAAAATAATATTTATTTCTACAGTCTGTGTATAATTGAAAATACAGAATTGAGCGCTGGCCAAACATTCGTAAATGCGTCAAATGTAAATGCGTCAAATATTTGTAAATTATTATTAATTAAATTATTATTAATTATTATATTATATTAATTATTATATTAATTATATTATTATTCATTAATTAATTAATTAAAAAAATACTTTACATATATTTGATGCATTTATATTTTACGAATGTTTGGCGAGTGAATGCATCGTCTGGAGCCGGCTTTAGGCGAGTCTGGCGAGGCTCTGGTGATTCTGAATAGCATCCAGACTCCTTTTTTTCATTTATTTATAGTACAGACTATCATCTGATAAATTTTCAGCACTGCGAAAATAAAACTGCCGCTCCTGCACGAGTGCGAACAAAAAATATTCCGATCGCTTATGAATTTGCAGGTTTTGCGTCTTTCGATCAGTCTGGCGAGGCTTTGGTGGACCTGTATTATAGCTAGACTCTTTTCTTTGCTATTTTTATAATGCAAATTATTATCTAACAAATTTTCAGCACTGCAAAAGTAAGTGCATTAATTTTTGTTCCATTTTTTCAATTATTTAAGTGCCAGACTTATTTGCCATACCTGCAGATCAGCCAGACTGCTTTTTTACTGACTTTTAGTATAACACTCATTAGTAGAACAAATTCATTAGTGCAAAAAAAAAGTGCAACGCATTTGTATTTTCTCGGTATTTTCCAAGGCTTTCTTTGGCTTGATCCAGCGGAAAATCGTAGCCAGACTGGCGATTTGTTAATTAGCATCACTAATGGAACAATCTTATCAATATTCACAGACTACAAAAATAAGTGTCAAAAATGTTCACTGCCTCCCGTACTATGAGGTCTTCTGTCGCCCTTAAAAGGGACCAGGGGCGCGCATACGGCATACAGTTATATTCAACACCAACAGAAAGAGATAGTTACATGAAACTTTTCACTTTTCACGTTTCCGCTCTAGAGGAAAAGTTATGTGTTCGATTCCCGGCCCCTGAGCCAATAATTACTAATCGCTTATTAGGTACTAATAAAAGCGCTTTGTTCTGCTGAACGCAGCTATTGTTTGTCTCACACGCTCGCGAATTAAGACAGCAAAGACGTTTTAATAATTTAATTGAATCTGATCTGCCGCAGCAGTCAGTTTATTCTATCCATGTGTGTTGTACAGCTCCATAATGACATGATATAATGCACCCTGTAGGCATTATCGCACAATCAAAAATATAAAGAACAAGGAACACATATTAGCGATTAAGAAAATCAATTACATATGAATTAATGAATTTTATGTATTAATGGGGCTGCGCACAATAAAGGGAATAGGGAACAGAGAACAGGGAATATAGGGAACAGTTCAATTAACATATAAAATTCATTAATATTATGTGTAATTTATTTTTCTTATAATCGCTAATATCTGTTCCTTGTTTCTTAATATTTTTGATTGTGCGGGGGGCTTTAGAATACGGGCTTATGATCGTTTTTTCCTTAGCATGGTACACTTTCGGCCTTATTTCCAATGAATTTTAACTGTTCTTGATCAAAAGAGATATAGGAATTATGAAAGTTTTTTGAAAATGTCACAAGATAGCATAATCAGATCAATTTTGACAAAAATTAAGTGGACATTGATCGTTTTTTCCCTATACTTTTTATTTATATTAGTTATTATTAATAAAGTAAGAGCCCAGACGGCACCATGTTCAAAATCAAGACATAAGATGTCTTTTAGACATATCATGTCGTAAGACGTCTAAAGGTGCGCCTACATCTATCGTAACGCTGCGATCGTGGTCGTAAGCAAAGAAACTCTCGTAAACAATATATCTATGTTAATATATCATATAAACACACTTTTCTTCGCGCGTCGAGAAGGCTGACAGATTAGGTTACTGCTGTAACGCTAGACAAGCGTTGTAATCGTCAGAGTTCAAGTTGAATTAACTCATCGATGAGGTTACGATAACTGTCACGACGAGCATTGCGATCGTCGTAAGTGGCCGTAAGAAGCTTACGATAATCATTTACGATAGATGTAGGCGCACCTTAAAAGATGTCTTTAAGACGTCTTATGTCCCGATTTTAGACATGCGTGCTGTTTGGGAGTTATTATTTACAAAGTTAATTAAGAAATCAAATAAAGATTACTTTTATATCCAGATACTTAGAAAGCATTTCGATATCTTGCATCCACCATTTTCTTAATGGAATGTGCGCGTTCACACTTTTGATTCCATCATCCTGCATCATCAGATTTTTATGTACGCACATGTAAGGTGTATCCAACCAATCGTACACGAGTACTCGTCCTCGTGATGTTAGATAAATTTTGACATGTTGTATAAGCCTATCCTCTTTGTAAATTTTGCGTTTAATGGTATAAACTTCCTGATGACTACCATGTAGCTTTAGATTTTGTAATGCAATACAGATCTGTATAATATTATGCGTAATATTATTTATTGTCAAATTATTTATTGTTTTAATTAATGGTTTTACACCTTTTTTCTATTTAAGTTTACATAATAAATTTTTGATTTATCAGATTTATCATTTAGATTTATCCTTTTTTCCAGATTTGTTAATTAATCTGGAGCCAATTCTTTAACAAAATATCAGAAGGTTCATGTTTTTCAAGTTACCAAAATTAAAGTACTTATAAAAAATCTAACTATAATTAATCTTTAATTTTATGTTTCTATATAAAGATTTACTTATACAATCAATTTTCAGAGTTTTACATATCCAAAAACAAAATATTCAATTATCTTTCTTTCGAAAAGTTAAAATTATGGAACTTTTTTGAGCATTTTTTTTCATGAAGCATACTTTTTTGGGAATTATAACATTTGGATAATTTCTAAAAAATGTATATTTTCTTTATTAACATCATAGTAATTATACTTATTAACAAAGAAAATAATACTTTATTGCTAAATAAAATGTATTTTAAATTTAATAATTTTGTTTAAAAGCGCTAATGGTTTTTACAGTTTGTTGAGCAAAGAGGAAGCATGAATACGATGTATACAAAATATGTATGTTAATGTCTCTGTTAGGGAATACCTTAGAACATATATAAATGGAAGGGGAATTGAGTATCGAGCTTGTCTCCAACATCGTGCGAGAGAAAAAGGTAGTGGAGAACAATCGCCCGCAATGCGCATGCGCAGATATCGTCGCGTTGGCAAGAGGGGCAAGGTAACCATAGCAGACGATACTGGCGCATACGCATTACGGGCAATAGTGTACGCGTAGGTAGAGGGGGAAAAACGCTGGAAGCCGCGGCCCTATTTATTACTGCTGGCGAGAGTGCCGAGTCTGACCTATTGTTTCTCATACGTTAATTTATTCACTCAGACATTTGAGTTAATTACTCTGAAATAACTATTGCAAATTTTTCAAAATGGTACACAAGGAACACATCGCAGTCAAAATAACATCATTTTGACGTCATTTTGACGTCATAGTTACATCACGGCAGAAAAAGTCAACATGACGATTTTTCGTTACAAAATTTGACTGCTTATTGACGTCAAGAAAAAGTCTTACTGTACCCATGTTGGCCATGTTGAAGTTCTGCGAGTGTTCGCTGAATGTTAATTTAAGATTTAAAGAAATAATATTGTTTCATATTTGAAAGTTATTTAATATTTGAAAAATATACCTTACTTTGGAAAATATGGTCTTATATATTTATATCATCGCAGCAATGTTGCTGGCAAAGATATATGTCTTGCGGATGTTATGATTTTGCTTCGCCTAAACCTGCTTATATTCGCTCTCAACTGAAACTTTCTTACGAGTTAATCACACCATTATGCGCCACCTATCGGTGTTATTGCAAGCTACCACAGAAAGATGCGTTACCGTGCATCTTTCTGAAAATATCTCAGGAAATTCTTAATAGAAGAGAGTTGCATTATAGTGTTTTGAAAACGTCTCGACAAGGGCTACAAGAATATGCAATAAAAACTATTTTTTATTTAACCTTCAATGGTGTTTTATTTAAAAAATTTAAGGTGCTTTTGATCTAAATTTTTTATATAAAAGCCCCTATTTTTATTGTATATTCTTGTAGCCCTTGTCACGACGTTTTTAAAACACTATAATAAAGTTCTCTTTTGTTAAGAATTTACTGAGATATTTTAAATTTTGTCATAATATTTTTAATATAAAATATGAGATATCTTGTAAAGTATTCACTTTTCGATGACTACCTTAATACTTTTACATATAGAATAATCAAAGTAATCGAATAATAATATTAATTTTTACATTTGTAATTTTTCAAAATTAAGTTTGTCCACAAAATGCAATAAATTTTTTAAAATTAATTTTTTTGTTTTTTTATATTATTCGACTCCTTTTATTATTCCACGTATACAATTATTAAGGTAAAGTCATCGAAAAGTAACTTTCAAGCATACTGATTTTGAGAAGTTATCTTTTCGTCATTGCAGCATATGCACTAGATAGAACAGTGAAAGTCACAATAAAGTCAAAATGTCGTCAAAACGATGGTAAAATGATGGTAAAATATTTTAATATAATTTTGACTTTATTGTGACCGTCAATTTTTCGTCATACAGAAAATGCGTGACTATTTTGAATCAAAATATAGTCATTTTGACTATCTGTTGACTTTGGTGTGTTCCTTGGGTAAGACATTTTCAGTTTGACCTAATTTACCATTATAACACTTCTGTTGGTCGATTTACTTGTCAAACACATTGTGTATGTTAATTGTAAGAATATTGGAGCGCCCTGCTCTTGTTCTTTGCTTCTCCTACTCTCCCCTCTACGGGCGTACATCGATGTTGCGCGGGCCGAGGGGGCCCCCGTAGCGACCAGACTGGATTCGTTTGTCTCGCCGAGAAGACGTGACGTGTGACTGATTTATGATAGTGCTCGCTTGCACGACGTGTCCTTTTATTACTACATTAAGTAATGTGATTAACCGGGAGTGCTATAATATAGACTTACATATGAAACCAAAGACTATTGGTATTCTTATTCAATTGACCCACTACCGGCACCACGATTCTCTCAGTAATTTTTGATATTAACCTTCAAACACCACACTGTGTTACGCTAACAATTAGTCCGTTTAAAATACGCGCGGCATTTTAAAATGGTGAGAGATGGGATCCAGGTAGCAAGCAGGTAGCAAATTGGAACTTTATTTTGACGTTCTAAACTGGTCAGTTTCCCAGTGAGAAATGATACATCGAAAAACGTCGATTAGATATCGAAATCTCGATATCAATATAAAATCGATCCCGCATCGATGCGATTTCGATGTATCGATATCTAATCGACGACTTTTCGATGTATCATTTCTCACTGGGTTGATAATATGTCGTCAAAATGACCGATTTTTTGGTAATTATTTAGTATAGGGGACCCAGCTCCAATAATCTTGACCTTGATATATGTTGTCAAGGACATGACCCTGAGTAACTTTTCCTTATAACTTAATCGTTGCTTGTTGCTTATTAAAAAGTTATTAACAAAAAAGTGTGAAAAATATAGCAGTTATTTTGAGTATTATAAGATATATGTATATATAAGAGACTAATACATCCAAAGTACACGCGTAGGCGGGAGGCTCTAACCCCGCGACCCATTCATACAGGGGTCGATGTTGGGTGAACCTCGCTTCATCTTACAAAGCATATGCGTGGGCGGTGGGGGGGCTTCGCTCCATGCATCCCCCATGCATGTACTTCTTAAGTTGAAACGAGGTCCATCCCACACCGACCCCTGTAGGGGGATGGGTGCAGGGGGTCAACCTTCCCCCCTCCCCCGCCCACGCACATGCTTTGTAAGATGAAGCGAGGTCCACCCCTGTTACGAGCGGATAAATTATATTTAAATTATATTTGAAATAAGAAGAATGAAAACATCAGTAAAACCAGTTATCGATTATTGATCTGATTTCTGGTGATACCAGGCGACGTAGTTGCCGGGTCGCGGGACTCACGGGCATAGAATTACACCCTGAGACAATACCTTCCTCCTCCACAAAGATATGTACGAAGTGGAGAGAAGCTTGCGCGGGGGTTTCTCACCACTTGGGTATAAATAAGGCGTTAAAAAGTGTCGCTGCGCTCTTTAGCTCTTTAGCTCTTTAGCTCTTTAGCTCTTTAGTTTTGCTGCTTCGGGCTTCGATCTTACTCTTGCCCATAATTCAGTGAATCTTTACTTTGAGCGGCTTTCTTATTACAAGTCAATTCGTTGCGACATCTCGTAAAAACACTTGTAGAACGAGACCGTCTCACAATAAAGGGCATTATTTTTAAGGGGTAAATCCTGAATTTATTCTGCTAAAATTTACCAACCCTAAGAAACACCTATCCAGACCTGTCGCTGCCAAGGCGTGTGGCAACAGGGTGCTCCATCTTTAACTGTCGCTGCCAAGGCGAGTGGCAACAGTTATTCAAACTCCATCTTTAACTGTCGCTGCCAAGGCGAGTGGCAACAGTTATTCTAATTCCTATGCCTAAGAAAGGAGGGAGAAGAATCCAAATTAAAAAGATTAAACATCAAATCAAGTCAGCGATTCAATCCAACCAGGATTCTTTCCCGATTTTCCTAAAATTAAAAGAACTCGAAACCGGAATTCGAGGTAATACAATTCAACAAGTTCCAAGCTACAAGGTCATCCCTATTGATTTCAAAGTTGAATACCCTAATTTTGATTCGATAAATAAATCTGATCCTCGTTATAAGGTTTACAAAATACGATTTCTTTTTGGCCCAGATTAATTACACAGTCTAGTCCAAATCCCGGGTAAAGTACTTGAATGTATTGACCCAAAAACGGACTCATAAAATTCTCTAACCAGTTCGTGACACCCCACACCGACTTCTGTAGTGGGGGTTGGGGGGAAGAGCCCCCCGCCAACGCATGTACTTTGGTATATTAGACTCTCATATATATATACATGTATATATTTTTTTAGTATTATGAGTATATATTGAGTGTATATATACAGGGTGTGTCATTTTAAGTGATGCAGCTGAATATCTCGAAAGATATGGAAGATATGGAAAAATGTTTCAGACAAAAGTCGTATGGTTTCAAGGGGGACATAAGATGGTGGCAATGATTTGACCTTGGATGGTCGTTTGAAGCTCACGTGAACATCACCTTTAATTTCTTACATGGAACCCCCTATATTATAGTATATCGTTTGAAAGGGCATAAAATAAGAAAAATTTGGACGCAAACCAGAGGTCGATACGTTGATCCGTTCGGCAGTTATTTAAGGTCAAAGTTGGAAAAAGTCAATTTTTGATCCTAAATACCTCCCGAACGGGTCGACCTCTGATTAGCGCCAAAATTTTTCTTATTTTATGCCCTTTCAAATGATATACTACAATATAGGGGGTTTCATGTAAGAAATTAAAGGTGACGTTTACGTGAGCTTCAAACGACCATCATGGTCAAATCACTGCCACTATCTTATGTTCCTTTTGAAACTGTACGACTTTTGTCTGAAACATTTTTCCGTATCTTCCATATCTTTCAAGATATTCAGCTGCATTACTTAAAATGATATACACCCCGTATATATATATATATATATTTATATACATATATGTATATAAATATATATATATATATATATATATATATATATATATATATATATATATACAGGGTGTCCCAAAAAGCTCGGACACCGTTTCACTGACAAATTCTGTGGGACATTCTAAGAAGAAAATTCTTATGCAAAAATGTTGAGGCTATAATAGTTTTTGAATTATAAGCATTTAGAGTTAGCGAATCAGACCGCCTAAAGTTGGCGCGCTCAGGTGTGGTACATCGCATAGCAAGTAAAGGTGCTCTTGTGCATTGACTCAGTTTTTAGATATTGACATAATTCAAACGACAAGAAAATTACTTTGAAGCTTTGTCTTATTTATCTGTGATTGTTCAATTTGCTGTATATAAAGATTAATGCAAGCATTATGGAATATCAATAAATACGTATGCACAGCGAACTGTCAAGTTTGTCAAATGAAGTGTGTCACAAGCTAGCCCACCTTCACTTGCTATGCGATGTACCACACCTGAGCGCGCCAACTTTAGGCGGTCTGATTCGCTAACTCTAAATTCTTATAATTCAAAAACTATTACAGCCTCAACATTTTCGCATAAGAATTTTCTTCTTAGAATGTCCCACAGAATTTGTCAGTGAAACGGTGTCCGAGCTTTTTGGGACACCCTGTATATATATATATATATATATATATATATATATATATATATATATACAGGGTGTCCCAAAAAGCTCGGATATCAGGATTATCATAGCCAAGCATCTTACACTCACCTTTTATCCTAGCGCGCGAGGACTTTTACTTACGAGACGGTAGTGGCGCATGTAGCCGCGTTGCGGCAGCGCGCGTTTCTAGCGCTATCGATCCCAACGATCCCAACTCCGTGTGTTTAGCGGTAGTTATTTAGTATTAGGGAACCCAGCTCCAATGATCTTGACCTTGATATATGTTGTCAATTAAGGACATGGCCCTGAGTAACTTTATATATATATGAAAAATACTCAAAATAACTGCTGTATTTTTCAAACTTTTTTGTTAATAACTTTTTAATAAGCAATAAGCGACAATTAAGTTATAAGGAAAAGTTACTCAGGGCCATGTCCTTAATTGACAACATATATCAAGGTCAAGATCATTGGAGCTGGGTTCCCTAATACTAAATAACTACCGCTAAACACACGGAGTTGGGATCGTTGGGATCGATAGCGCTAGAAACGCGCGCTGCCGCAACGCGGCTACATGCGCCACTACCGTCTCGTAAGTAAAAGTCCTCGCGCGCTAGGATAAAAGGTGAGTGTAAGATGCTTGGCTATGATAATCCTGATATCCTTTGTTGCGGATTAGCTTAAATGATGGTATCATCAGGTATCATACAGAGCAGAGGTGGACAAAATGGACTAGTACATTTTATGTTCTTTCTGATGCAGAAACTGTTTTTGTATAAATCATGAAGGATTCTTTTTTATCCTTCTTTAAATACAAAAGAAATTTTTTTTACTCTAAAATAAATTCGAATTTCGAAATAGCATTTAGATAAAGCGCTATTATAGCTCCATTAGAATACTATATCTAAGCATAATTTCGAATTTATTGCGAATTCTTATGGAGTAGAAAAAGAATTCCTTTTGTATCTGAAGAAGGACTCACAATCAGAATTGGTGACATAAAAATAAAAAAGAGAGCAAAAATTGTATGGAAAAAGAAATTATTTTATAATTTGGGAATGTAAAAAAGAATTCTTTTTCAATTCTCTTTGCTATTTGAGGTAACTATCTATTTTTTACGACATTTGCGTCTTAAATATCTTTAAATTATTATACAGTAAAACCTGTCAAGTTGGCCACCTCTATAACTCGGCCACCTGTCTAAGTTGGCCGTATTTTCACGGAACCTGTATACATATATGTATATAGAAATGTGATTTAAATAGGAAAATTTTTTGTGATAAGTTGGCCACCTGTCTACCTTGTTTGGCCACCATTTCCTTGCATTTGTATAAAATTGACCATGTGTATGTTGGCCGTTTTTAGAAATTTATATACCAATAAAAATCGTACGCTTCGAAGTTTTGAGCTTGTAAACAGAGAATTATATCAGTATTTACGCAGCTGTAGGTTTTGCTTTGTCCGCGCAGTAATAAATAGTCAGTAGCCACTTAACTCTTGCTCGTACATGTTATTATCCTGTATTTTATAACGTTTCTTCGATAATTAATTTTTTCTACGTGTTTTAAAAGAAAGTAAAAGTATTTAATAATTATTAATAAATTTATTTATTCTTACAGTAAAAATTGTACGTATAATAATAAAAATTTTTTAAAACGAAAAAATTAAATGAATTAACAATCGGAAAGAAAAGAGAAGTTTTAGATCTGTTGGATAAGGGCGTCAGTCAAAGAAAAATAGCTGAACAATTTAAAATCGCGAAATTCACGGTCGGAAACATAAAAAATAAAAACAATAATTATGTTAAGGTATATGTAAAAAATTAAACTATTGTAAAATTGTATATAAATAAACTTTGGTTCTGCAATATGATTTTTATGTGCATTCCTCTATAAGTTGCTGGCCACCTGTCCAAGTTGGCCGTTTTTCAGTCTCACCACCAGTAGCCAACATAGACAGGTTTCACTGATGTACTTAAGAAAAAGACATCACCCCATGACGTCAAAATACGGTACATTTCATGACGTCAAGAATTTGTGACATTAGATACTCTTGATGTCACGAGTTGACGTCATTTTTACGTCAACTCGTGACATCAAGAGTAGTCAGTGAATAACCAATTTGAAACGTCAATAAGTAATTAAAAATACGACCGTATATGATAACAATTAATTAAGAATCGAGGGGACGCATCACATAATCAATTTAAGGATTCTGCTGGCTCGATTGCCAAGTCCGCGTTGACAGTACACAAAGCGTCACACCTGGCAAAATTGTAAACTAAAAGGCGTGAAAAATGACATTAAAAAGCTAAATTATTCTTGTGATATACAACGTTATTTTTTGTTTTAGTGCAGTGTTTTTATAGGTAATTATGTATAAAAGGGGCTTCCTCTCCGATTTGGTTTATTTTTAAATATGTTGTTGGGGGAGTCTTCCCGAGTCATTTCATATACAGGGTGTCCCATTTTTAAAAACGCACCTCGATAATTCTTCAACGAAGCATTTTCAGCAAAAATGTTTCAGACAAAAGTTGGAGGGTTTCAAGGGGGACATAAGATGGTGACAATGATTTGACCTTGGATGGTCGTTTGAAGCTCACATGAACGTCACCTTTAATTTTTTACATGGAACCCCCTTTATTGTGGTATATCGTTTGAAAGGGCAAAAAACAAGAAAAATTTTGGCGCTAACCAGAGGTCGATACGTTGACCCGTTCGGGAATTATTTAGGGTCAAAAATTGACTTTTTCCAACTTTGACCTTAAATAACTCGAACGGATCAACGTATTGACCTCTGATTTGCGCCAAAATTTTTCTTATTTTATGCCCTTTCAAACGGTATACTGCAATATGGACATTTTACTTAAAATTTTCTAGTGTCCCAGGGAAACTACAACTCAAAAATTTGGAATAAAATCCCCCATATTGTAATATACCGTTTGAAAGGGCATAAAATAAGAAAAATTTTGATGCAAACTAGAGGTTTGACCATAACATATCGATTAAAAAGAAGAACTTTAAAATTGTGATACATTAGATCCTGAAGTACAAAAAAAGAAAACTCTACGTTACGCTAACCCATGTGTAGTGTTAACGGCTGGCTTAGGAGTGTGGTGTTTCAGAATTAAATGTCTTAATTTTTGCTATTAGAAAAAATTTCAAAATTTTTAAAAATTAAGAGGGGAAATGATATAAAAATATGACATTTTTTAAAAATCCGAGAACATCATAAAATATATAAAACACCATGAAACTTATTGTTTAAAACATTCTTTCGTATTTGCTCAGAAATACGAATATCGGTGTTCCTTCAAAAGAGTGTCTTAACCTCATGATGTAAAATATAGTGCTTATAAAAAAATTTGTATTTTGACCTATTAATTTTTTATTTTGACCTATTCTAGAACATATCCAAAGCACATAAAAATATTGAGGACGCTTGAATAAAAAGGTCTCTTGTAAAATAAATTCGTCTGATATTATTGTCTTACATAATCACTAATAGTTATTTCTCCACTTATCGTAATATTTTGTAGATGTAAAGTGCCATCAAAGTTTGTAATAGCGAGATATCGCATCAATAATACACTTGCTCCTTCATCGATTAAATTTTCGTATTGACAGAGCTTCAAGTATTTGCTTTCCATTAATGGCGATACATTACAGGGACAAGTGCGCGTAATTTCAAGACGATACGCATCCTCTTCAAGACCCATGAACAATGAGTTTTCGTATAGACCGTTTTCGTTATAAAAGAATCTATTGAAGAAGAAGATTTCCAATATTGTTTTATCATATATTTTAATACTGTGCATACACTGATTTACGTTCACGACTCTGTCTTAAACAATTACGACAATCTTCCTTGTGCGTAGGTCCTTAGGCTCCTGCCTACTCGCCTTTTCTATTCTTGTTTGATGACGTCAGACGCGAAAAATCGCCATGATAAAAATTCTTGCGGTTTTACGTTGAAATAAAGAGATGGTAATTATTTAGATTAACTTACCACCCTCCGATGACCTTGACCTTGACATATGTTGTCAAGGTCACCCTCCTGAGTGACCTTCAGAAAGTTTTAGTCCGCGCTCGTTTTTTATTAAAGTTATAAACAAAAAAAGTTTGAAAAATAGAGCAGTTATTTTGAGTATTGAAAGGCATAAGCGACTAATATGTATGTGGAAATAGTACATGTATGAACGAAAGAAAGTTATTTAAAGCAGTGAATCGTTGATATATTAAACAGTCTTTTTGTTAAAGCAGAGAATAGTTGGTATAGAAAAGTACATATACAATTTTATATTAAAAAGCATAAATATAATGTATTCTCTGCTTTAATTTAATCAAAAGCATAAACTGTTATCTGCTTTATTTAAAGCAGTAAATTGCTGATATATTGAGTAGTCTTTTTGTTAAAGCAGAGAATACTTGGTATAGAAAAGTATATATACAATTTTATATGTTCGAGAACATAACGCTTAACGAAGGAAAGTTATATAAAGCAATGAATCGTTGATATATTGAACAGTATTTAAATGTAAACACAAAGCTTTCTTGTAAACACAAATATTTTCCCTCCATATTAATACAGTATTGCTACCGTTAGTAACTGCTTACTACTCAGTCACCAAAATAATTTCACGCTATAAACATCGATTTTATGTGGATATCTCAATTAAATAGATCTACATTATGGCATATTTAATAGAACAACTATTCTCTGCTTTAACAAAAAGACTGTTTAACATATCAACGATTCACTGCTTTAAATAATTTTCTTTCGTTCATACATGTACTACAATATTTCCACATACATATTAGTCGCTTATGCCTTTCAATACTCAAAATAACTGCTATATTTTTCAAACTTTTTGTTTATAACTAATAAAAAACGAGCGCGGGCTAAAACTTTCTGAAGGTTACTGAAGGAGGGTGACCTTGACAACATATGTCAAGGTCAAGGTCTTCGGAGGGTGGTGAGTTAATCTAAATAATTACCAAAATATATTCATAAAACGTAATTGTAATTGATTCAGCACATTTGTTAAATACACCGGACACTTTCCTTTGGCTTTGATAATCACTAAATAGCCATAAAATTAATATGACATGCAATCTGCCTTTTTAACCTGTTTTCTTTCATTTTTCATTTTACAGCTATTTATTGATTATCAAAGCCAAAGGTAAGTGTCCGGTGTATTTTACAAATGTGCTAAATCAATTACAATTACGTTTTATAAATTATATCTTTTTATTTCAACGTATAACTGCAAGAATTTTTGGAATGCGATTTTTTGTTTCTGACGTCATTAAACAAGAATAGAAGTGGCGAGTAGGCAGGAGCTTTAAATATGATTTTATCATTATTTGTCCCCTTTCAGACCATATAACTTTTGTTTGATACATTTTTGCTAGCAAGGTTTTTCAAGATATTTCACTGGACTGTTTAAAATGGGGTATAAGTGGATATCTATCCACATGTGTTTTTCTTCCTACTTTTCTCCTACTTTTTTACTTAAATAAATACCATTGCTTTGTTTATCATCTCCATTAAAAATATCGTTATATGAACTATTGTGGATCTTTAATCCCTTGTGTGTTTAATCTTTTATGTATCTTTTTTATCAAACATTTACAACATTATCAAATTGTCAGAATTCTGAGTCATGGATATCTAGGCGTAATATACCCAACCAAAAATGTTTAAAAACCCTTAAATTCCAGATACAAAAATATTAATAAATTCTTAGTGTACAATCACTATGATCATAAGGTGTACTCGGTATATTTCGCTTCCAGGCATCGCAGTTCTTCCGTCACCGAGCTGATGAGTTTTGTCCCACCGAAATAACAATCGATAGCCATCGAAGAGTGTATATGCACGAAAAACTCGCGATCTTGAGGACCGATAGGCTCCACTTGAATACAATACTCACCTATTTGCTTGATATTATTTGTAAAATCATCTTTCAAAGAGACTATCAGTATTTCTCTGAAGCATAGAACCATTCGATTCAAATCATCTGTGCAAATGGAACGAGACGATCATGATTAGTGTATAATTCCTAAGTGAAATTTCTGCTTATTTTAATATTTTGCTTTCTTGTGTTCTATTAGGTAATCGTAATGTATATATTAATAACAAGTACAATTAAGTATATGTTTAGAAAATAATAAAAATAAATAATCAAATTTTTAATCTGACATGATATCTGTGAGATACCATCAATTGGATAAAAAATTACACCAATTGCGTTCTTATATATTTTATATAAATGATGATTATCAACATTGGAGGAATTAATTGTCTCTTTTTTTGTATACATATACAGGGTGTCCTATTTTAAAAAACGACCGCAAATATCTCTTAAACAATATGTTTTAGAGAAAAATGTTTTAGACAAAAGTTGGAGGGTTTCAAGGGGGACATAAGATGATGGCATGACAATGATTTGACCCTGGATGGTCGTTTGAACATCACGTGAAGGTCATCTTTAATTTCTTACATGGACTCCCTTATACTGTAGTATATCGTTTGAAAGGGCATAAAATAAGAAAAATTTTGGCGCAAACCAGAGGTCGATACGTTGACCCGTTCGGGAGTTATTTAGAGTCAAATATTGGCTTTTTCGACCTTTGACCCTAAATAACTCATAAACGGATCAACGTATCGACCTCTGGTTTACGCCAAAATTTTTCTTATTTTATGCCCTTTTAAACGATATACTATAATATAAAGGGTTTCACTTAAAATTTTTTAGTTGGTCCCCCTTGGACACTGAAAAATTTTAAGTGAAACCCTCATATTGTAGCACATCGTTTGAAAGGGCATAAAATAAGAAAAATTTTTGCGCAAACCAGAGGTCTATATGTTGATCCGTTTATGAGTTATTTAGGGTCAAAGTTCGAAAAAGCCAATATTTGACTCTAAATAACTCCCGAATGGGTCAACGGATCGACCTCTGGTTGGCGCCAAAATTTTTCTTATTTTATGTCCTTTCAAACGATATACTACAATATAAGGGGTTCCATGTAAGAAATTGAAGATAACCTTCACGTGATGTTCAAACGACCATCCAGGGTCAAATCATTGCCACCATCTTATGTCCCTTTTGAAACCCTCCAACTTTTGTCTGAAACATTTTTCTCTAAAACGTATTGTTTAATGGCATTTTCGATTTAGTGAACCCAGTTCCAACCTGGGTTACATGGACATAGAATACATACATAATATGTATATGTATTTTATGTCCATGTGATCCAGGTTGGAACTGGGTCGCTAAATCGAAAACGCCATAAGAGATATTTGCGGTCGTCTTTTAAAATGGGATACCCTGTATTAGAGGCGCTCCGAAAGTAATGCCTCCTATTTATTTCCATGGAGATTACAACAGATACAAAGAGCACAATGACACTATTTGATAGAGTACATTCTTAGCTACAAAGAAACGTACTTTTCGAAATAGTCACCACCCTCAGCTATACATTTTCGTCAGCGATGAACAAGAGCCTGTATGCTATGCTCGTAAAAATCTGCACCAGCGGAGGTGACTACTGTTTAACAGCTGTTACGACGGCGTTGTTGCTACGAAAATGTTGCCCACGCAGTCCAGCTTTCATCGGCTCGAACAGATGGAAGTCCGAAGGCGCCAAATCCGGACTATACGGTGGGTGTGGTAGGATAGTTCAGCCAAGAATGGCAATGTGCTCCATGGTCTTCAAACTGGTATGGGACCTGGCGTTATCGTGTTGCAAGAAAAAGGTTGTCTTCTTCTCTGGCCTGACTGAAAATTCGCCAGGCCCCATACCAGTTTGAAGACCATAGAGCACATTGCGAATCTTGGCTGGACTGTCCTACCACATCCACCGTATAGTCCAGATTTGGCGCCTTTGGACTTCCATCTGCTCGGACCGATGAAAGCTGAACTGCGTGGGCAACATTTTCATAGCAATGACGCCGTCGTAGCAGCTGTTAAACAGTGGATCACCTCCGCTGGTGCAGATTTTTACGAGCATGGCATACAGGCTCTTGTTCATCGTTGGAAAAATGTATAGCCGAGGGTGGTGACTATTTCGGAAAGTACGTTTTTTTTGTAGCTGAGAATGTGCTCTATCAAATAGTGTTATTGTGCTCTCTGTATCTGTTGTTGTTTCAATGGAAATAAATAGGAGGCATTACTTTCGGAGCGCCCCTAATACAACAAATCAATTTTACCAATACAGAATCCAGGGATATATTTGCTAAAATAGGACAGCTTATCAGGGAGCTCTTTTTCCATATTGGTAATTTTACACGGATAACTTTTTTTCTAGAAATACTTAAAAGAGAAAGAGAAAGAGTGGTTTAACCAGGTTTAGAAGCGTTTGTTGTGTTCCTATGGCAATCTTTATCCTGAAACTTGAGTATATCTATGAGCGATTGTCATATCTTATTTGCAATCATTGACATGTGTCAACACGCGTCAACACAGTATGACAATTCGAGACCCGAACGTCTTAATAAAGCGAGGGAA
This sequence comes from Harpagoxenus sublaevis, assembly GCA_030770355.1. Classification (NCBI taxonomy): domain Eukaryota; kingdom Metazoa; phylum Arthropoda; class Insecta; order Hymenoptera; family Formicidae; genus Harpagoxenus; species Harpagoxenus sublaevis. The sequence goes on from JASTWR010000706.1 coordinate 54,237, forward strand.
TTTACGCGCACACGTCTGCGACTTGCCGAGGACGTCCGGCAGCAATCTGCCGAAATTACCTCCAAACGCGAGATTCTACAGTCGTTGGAAGCGAAACCTTCAGAAGCTCGTTCTTGTGTCCACTCAACATCCTTTAACATGTTCAGTTTTGCGTAGTCAAGCAGCCGTTGCTTTCGAAAAGAGAAGGCACTCAAAATCATCTCATCGATGGATGATCCATCCATTTAGTATGTTAAGGTACGAGAATTGAAGGCAACAGTTTTGAGTCTTTTTGCAAGCATTAGTGTAATAGAGAAAACCCTTACCGTAGGTTCTACTGGGACACGATAATGACTATCATTTTTTTATATATTTTTGTGACGGTTCCGCATATTATCTGCTTCTACAGAATCAGAAAGAATAGCAGTCCCGAACGTTGGAATATTGTGTATCCAACTTACGCCGTTTGCATCATCGATATATTCCTGAATTTTATCACCGGATTTATATCGCCTGATGGACATGAGATTTCTCTTGATACCACTCTAGTAGCACGGTGATTGCACCACAATAACACAGAGATTAGATTCATTAAGTCTCACTGATTATCATTTGTTTTTTCTCTCCTTTAAATATATATAAGTGAGAACTCTGTGTGTGTGTATTTAAACAGACGTTATGTAAAGGGATACTTCTTCGTTGACCTTATTAGCTCGGTACCATACACGTGGTTTTATCCGACACTTATCTTACCGCCTGGTCCAGACTCCAATTCTGCGTTACTTATTTTCGAATTCTTGCCCATCTTGAAATTGATTCGCATACCTACAGTACGGCGAAATGTTCAACAGATTAATGCGGTAACTCATCATCATCATAATATTGTACAATCATACATAATATCGTACAAATATTAATTGACGGCTTAAACTTTATAAATAAATTAATTTGAATTATTTTTTTAAATAGAGTTGTGGGATTCCTCAAGCTCAACATATAACAATATGGCTCATTATTTTAACATTATTAATTTTTCACTGGAGCAGCTGTGTAAGTTATATCTTTCCCTACATCGTCATGCATATACAAAGGAAAACGATGGAAGTACGGTGATTTCTACATATAATTAATTTGGTCTTTTAAAAATATTTATATAAGTTACTTCTCGTCGAAAAGTTTTATATAAAAACATAATTATATATAAAATATGTCCATATATGTTTTCTTTTTCTTGTATAATCCACCATAATGGTATAATTTTTGTTTATATATGTATACATGAAAAATAATAAGAAAAATTAAAATTTAATTAAAAAGATCATTTTTGCATTATTTTTTTAATAAAAAAATTAAGTTTGAGAAAATGAGAAGAATTTGCCCCTATAGGTATATATAATCATATATAAATATAATAGTCGTATATAAAATATGATTATACACATACCTACTATATAATTATATATAATATATATAATATTATACAGGGTGTTCCATTTTAATGTATTACCCCAAAAACTTTTTTATTTGTGATTCTAGAAAAAATGATTTAGACAAAAGTTGTTTGCTTTGAAGGGGAACACATGATTTCGATGTGTCATGTCGTAGATGTCAAGAAATTTTAAAGGCGACTAATTTCTTAAATGAAACTTGATTCTTTTTCTTGAGATAAGAGTTGTAGATCTCGTCGGGACATTTTCAAAACTCTATATATAATAAAGCTCTTTTATTAAGAATTTCCTGAGATATTTTTAATTTTGTTATGATATATTTAAGGGGATCCTAAACCCGTATGATTTACCGACGGAAATGTGATTTTTGCACAGCTGCCATTTTTTATTGGATTTATAGAATTAAAAATCCTTTTCCAGGATTAAAGTATACACGCAAACGGACACGGCACTGTTAACTTTATGTTGAAAAAGAAAAACAATTTATTATATAAAAAATATATAATAAATTTTTTTCTTTTTTATGGTCCAAATTTCATATGATCCAAATTTCAAGCAAATACATAGAAAATCGATTAACCGGTGAACGTCCTTAATATATAAAATATGAAATATCTCGTGAAGTATTCACTTTCGATGACTTTACCTTGATACTTATATACATAGAATAATGAAATAAAGCGAATAATAATATTAATTTTTACATTTGCAAAATTGAATGCGTCTACAAAATGCAATCAAAATAATCTTTTCTGTTCTTTTTACAACAATCGATTCTTTTCATTATTCTACGTATAAAAGTATCAAAGTAAAGTCTTCGAAAAGTGAATACTTTATGAGATATTTCATATTTTATATTAAAAATATCATGACTTAAGGGGTCATATCCGTTTCTCGGTTTCTGAAAAGTGGTCCAATAATTATGAGAGATTGCAGGAAAACTATTAGACCGATTAATTTAAATCTTTTTTTTATTGCAAAGTGTTTTGCAGGAAAGAAAACATACACTAACAATAAAAAATACCAAAAAATATAGCGGGTGCGTGCATTTTTTTCGAAACACCACTTTTCAGAACGGTGGGCATGATAACTCACCATTCGTCCGATTAACTTCATTTTTTGTATACATATTCCTAATAAGATTCTTTATCGGCTCACGGGAGCATTTATTGATAAGTTCAATCATGTTGGACTGAAAAATCACGAAAATTTTTTTAAAGTGTGACCATTTCCGTAATTCTTTTTTTTCGAAAAATTCCTCTCGTGAGCCGAGAATCACGATCCCAAAAAATAATAAAAATTAAAAAAATTTTGTTTATGATTAATTCTACGAGCTGAAGAATGCCCACCGTTTGTGCCTGCGCGAAAATGGACGTCCTACGCTAATGGACGCAGCCACTATATTTTTTGGTATTTTTTATTGTTACTGTATGTTTTCTTTCCTGCAAGACACTCCTTGCAATAAAAGAAAGATTCAACTTAATCGGTCTAATAGTTTTCTTGCAATCCCTTATAATTATTGGACCACTTTTCAGGGCCGAGAAACGGATACGACCCCTTAATTGTAGTGTTTTGTAAACATCTCGACAAAATCTACAACTTTTATCTTAAGAAAAAATCAAGTTCCATTTAACCTTTCAGGAGAGCTGGTTCATTAAGGGGTCCATTTTATTTCACTATAATTAGTCCGATTTTTATGAAATTTGCTATACATATATAGGGGTTTTCATGGTGTACTATTCGAATCTGAAGCCAAAATAAAAAATGACGCGACCAATATGGTGGATTTAAAATTTTCAATAATGCAATTTATACATGAAACTAACTTTATAGATTTTTAAGGTCGTTAACTTATTGTTAGATTCTAAACCGGATCTGTGGCTCATTAAAGCAGAGCATAACTCTGTACCACGATTGTCAAAATAATAGAAGAACCATTTTGACATTATTTATGTCATATATGAAACAAGTTAAGGCTCCTGTTCACTCACCTCTTCTATCCTTATTTGATGACGTCAGAAGCGAGAAAGCGCATGCTAAAAATTCTTGCGGTTTTACGTTGAAATAAAAAGATATATTTATAAAACGTAATTGTAATTAATTCAGCACATTTGTAAAATACACCGGACACTTTCCTTTGGCTTTGATAATCACTAAATAGCGCCATAAAATTAATATGACATGCAATCTGCATTTTTAACCTATTTTCTTTTATTTTTCATTTTACAGCTATTTATTGATTATCAAAGCCAAAGGAAAGTGTCCGGTGTATTTTACAAATGTGCTGAATTAATTACAATTAGGTACGTTTTACAAATTATATCTTTTTATTTTAACGTAAAACCGCAAGAATTTTTGGCATACAATTTCTCGCTTCTGACGTCATAAAATAAGGATAGAAGAGGAGAGTGAACAGGAGCCTTAAACGTATTCCATTCTGAACAGATCTGCTATTTTAAATTTTGTAATTTAGGGTTATATTTGAATTTAGCGAATTCAAAAACCTATATAAAGTAAGTTTCATGCAATTGCATCACTATTTAATAAGAAAACTATAGTTTTGATATTTTATTCCTATTAGAAACCTACCGTCCTGAAAGGGTTAAGAAAAAAATCGGTTTTTTTTCTTGAAAACGACGACTCACATCGGAATCATGTGTCCCCCTTCAAACCAAACAACTTTTGTTTGAAGCATTTTTTTTTACAATCAAAAATAAAAAAGTTTTTGGGGTAATACATTAAAATAGGACACCTTGTAAAATCTAATTGCAATTTTACTTTTTGTAAAAAAAAAATGCAAGTTATTTTGCTAATTATTTTCAGTTATTCTTTTTATTATTTTTCCTATATACATATACTGAGAAAGTTTGTACGAGACAAAAAACATATATAAACATTTTATAATTATCTATACATATATACATATACATATATACAGGGTGTTTCCGGACCTTTGCGACAAACTTAAAGAGGTAATAGATCTCAATAAATGGAACAACTTTTGTTAAGCAACCCGTGTCCGGCGATGCCTTCTTAAGGCGCTAGGCTGCGTTGAACATTTACGGTTGCGTATTTCTTGCCCCCGATACAATGTCGTGCGTTGTAAGTCATTCATTGTTTAGAAGTTTCTAGTCGCGTCTGCGTTTAATATTTACGGTTGCGTATTTCTTGCCCTCGATACAATATCGTGCGGCGGGCCTGTTGACTGGCCAGCGCGTTCGCCGGACTTGACGTGCCTTGATTTTTTCTTGTGGGGGCATATCAAAAGTTTAGTGTATACAACCCCTGTTAATACCTGAAATGAGCTTATATATATATTGACAGGATTATAAACGCATTCGGTACGATTCGCAATAATCCTGGAATTTTTCAGAAGGTGCGTCAGTCAATGCACCGTGGATGCAGTGCTTGTATTAAGGTTGCAGGTCGCCATTTCGAACATTTATTGTAATAAAATAAACAAAATATAATTAGAAAAACGTATAATTTTTTTTTATTTTAATCTAACCATATTAGAAATCAAACAGCATTTATCCCAGCCTAGCGCCTTAAGGAGGCATCGCCGGACACGGGTTGTTTAACAATAAGTTGTTCCATTTATCGAGATCTATCACCTCTAAGTTTGTCGCAAAGGTCTGGAAACACGTTGTATATACAAGGTGTTTCTAAAAGTTGTCGGAGATTTTAAGGGCGTATTCTAGGAGTCAAAATAAGAAAAAAAATTCCTATAAACATGGCTCCAAAAATGCTTTCCCTCCGAGTTATAGCCCCCTAAAGTTGGGGGAAAAAAGATCGTTGAAATTTTGCACAGCGTAATAAGTAAGTGACCTCTGATTCTGATTTTCAAATGGCTATATTTTTTTATTTTTTGTCGTATTGAAAAATGAATGAAACCATTCGATTCAGAAGAAAAAAACGTTAAAAAAAGCTATTCCTAAAATTTTTTGTTAAACCAGTTGTTTTTGAGAAAAACGGGGATAAAAATTTTCTAACAAAAAATTTTAGGAATAGGTATTTTTAACGTTAGTTTCTCCTAAATCGAATGGTTTCATTCATTTTTCGATACGAAAAAAAATATAAAAATATAGCCATTTGAAAATTAGCATCCCCCTCCGTATCTCCCCTTCAAAATCGGACCAAATTGTCAAAACCACATAAAAATAAAGGTCACTATTGAGGTTACTATTAATTATTACGTTGTGCAAAATTTCAACGATCTTTTTTCCCCCAACTTTAGGGGGTTATAACTCGGAGGGAAAGCATTTTTGGACTCATGTTTATAGGAACTTTCTCTTATTTTGACCCCTAGAATACGTCCTTAAAATCTCCGATATGCTTTTAGAAACACCCTGTATATACATATGTATAATATGTATATATATGTATATATACAGAGTGTTCTAAAAAGGTGGGGCCAAAATTTAGGGAGATATTCCTCACACCTGAAGGATGAAAAAATGTTATATGAACATGGGTGCGGAAACGATTTTTTCAGGAGTTATGTTGAAAATATTGTTGACTGTATTACTTACACAAGAAACAATTTAGGATTAATCATTATGTAAACAAGTAACTGTAACATTAAAGGTCAAATTTTTCTGATTTCTATCTGGCAGATAAGGTCACAACCTCATTTAGCCGTACTCAGAAAAGAAGCTCTAACTCCTGAAAAAAGCATTTCCGCACCCATGTTCATTAACATTTTTTCATCCTTTAGGTGTGAGGAATATCTCCCTAAATTTTGGCCCCACCTTTTTAGAACACCCTGTATATGTATATTATATATATTTCTTAAAAAAGGAATAAAGAGGAAAAATAGATTAATCAATTTAATTATTTATATATTGCAATAAAAGTCACGCAAAAAATCTCAGGAAATACATCCCAGACAGCACGCATGTCCAAAATCGAGACATAAGACGTCTTAAGGATATCTTTTAGAGGTCTTACGATATAATATCTAAAAGACGTCTTATGTCCCGATTTTGGATATAGTGCTGTTTGTGATGTTGGACATTTGATAAAAAATGTATATACAGGGAGTCCCATTTTAAATGCCGCTGGCAAATATCTCGAAAAATATGGAAGGTACGGAAAAATGTTTGAAACAAAAGTTGCATGGTTTGATAGGGGCCACATGATGAAAATATGAACTTGACCTTGAGTGACCTTTTCAAGGCCTGGTTAATGTGATCGATGTTTCTTTAATTTTTTATTGCATATTCTTGTAGCCCTTGTCGAGACGTTTTCAAATCACTATAATAAAGCTGTCTTTCGTTGAGAATTTCCTGAGATATTCCAAAATTTCCAAAAATGATATTTTTAATACCAAATATAAAATATCTCGTAAAGTATTCTCTTTTCGATGACTACCTTAATACTTTTATACGTAGAATAATGAAAGAAATCGAATAATGTAAAAAAAAACAGACAAATTTATTTTTAAGATTGCATTTTATGGGCAAACTTAATTTTGAAAAAGTGCAAATATAAAATTAATATTATTATTCGATTTCTTTGATTATTCTATGTATAAAAGTATTAAGGTAAAGTCATCGAAAAGTGAATACTTTACAAGATATTTCATATTTTATATTAAAAATATCATGACAAAATTTGAAATATCTCAGTAAATTCTTAACAAAAGAGAACTTCATTATAGTGTTTTAAAAACGTCGTGACAAGGGCTACAAGAATAAACAATAAAAATAGGAGCTTCTATATAAAAAATTTAGATTAAAAGCACCTTAAATTTTTTTAATAAAACCACCATTGGGGGTTAAATAAAAAATAGTGTTTATTGCATATTCTTGTAGCCCTTGTCGAGACATTTTCAAAACACTATAATGCAACTCTCTTTTGTTAAGAATTTCCTGAGATATTTTAAGAAAGTTTTACGGTAACGCATCTTTCCATGCTAGTTCGCAATGACACCGATAGGCGGCGCATAATGGTGAGATTAACTCGTAAGTAAGTTTCAGTTGAGAGCGAATATAAGCAGGTCTAGGCGAAGCAAGATAATGACATCCGTAAGGCATATCTTTGCCAGCAACATTGCTGCGATAATATAAATATATAAGACTATGTTTTTCAAAGTGAGATGTATGTTCTTCAAATAGTAAAAAAAATTTTTAAATGTGAAACAACATTATTTCTTCAAATCTTAAATTAAAATTATCCTATTTGAGCGCATGTAATAATTGCCAGATACCTGTATGTAACGTACTCAAAATGTTTTACAAAACATCTCAGAGATGTTGCAAAATGTCTAGGAGATGTCTGTACAACCTTTCATAAACGTCTTATACCCGGTTTCTTCACCGTCGGATAACTTTATCCTTAGGATAAACTCACTCTTTGTCTCTTTCTAACCTAACTCTTAGAAAGAGACGAAGAGTGAATTTAACCTAAGGATAAAGTTATCCGACGGTGAAGAAACCGGGCATTAGTGACAAATGAGCGGACATTTTCACGTATATGAGACGTGTATGAGACATTTATGAGATCTTTTTTGTAACGCTTTGCGAAGGTCTCTGAAAGGTATTTGTTCAGTTTTGTGCTATGTGGGTACATACATAGAATGATGGAATGAATCGATTGTTGTAAAAAAAACAGAAAAAATTATTTTAAAAAATTTGATTGAATTTTGTAGACGCATTTAATTTTATAAAATTGCAAATGTAAAAATTGATATTATACTTTACGAGATATTTCATATTTTGTATTAATAATATCATGACAAAATTTTAAATATTTCAGGAAATTCTCAACGAAAGAGAGCTTTATTATAGTGTTTTGAAAACGTCTCGACAAGGGCTACAAGAATATGCAATAAAAAATTGGGGGGGGGGGGGTAAGTTTAAAAAAACATCGATCAAATTGACCAGAGGTGCGATTCTGTAACTCGTTATGCGGATAACGATGTCGTTATGTTGTCGTTGCGCAGCTTTTTTCCCGCATTATACCTGCGCAACGACAATCGTTATGTGCATAACGAGTTACAGAATCGCACCCCTGGCCTTAAAAAGGTCACTCAAGGTTGTCCATATTTTTAACATGTGGCCTCCATCAAATCATGCAACTTTTGTCTGAAACATTTTTCTGTATCTTCTATATTTTTCGAGATTTGCCTGCGGCATTTAAAATAGGACACCCTGTATATATATATATATATATATAGGGTGTCCCATTTTACACACTTATATATATGTATGTTTTTATAAAAAAATTTTTACCGGACTTATATTAAAACATTCTATAAATAAAAAATAGTAATGCATTTATCTTTGTATTGTACATTTATACAGTGAAATAATTTCAGAGCTCAGATACATATTATATTTCGACAAAAGTTCATGATAAGCCCAACTGGGAAGTATATTTAGTATTTGTGCATATTGGCGTGAGTAATTTGATCGGCTCTAATTTCGTAGAGTTTGACAGTTTTGGTATTTTGGACACAGTAATAAGATGCATACTTCTACTCTTGGGGAAAGGCTATATAATTTACTTGATTGGTATTAAGTCGTTTTTCACTATGTTAAAATTCTAATATTGCATTCCATAGCAAATTCTTTCATTTTTATTAATCTTAGCTATTATGTACGAGTGTAAGTAAAATAAAAATTGACATAATAAGAGATTTTGTGATCGCAGTTACGATCCTGCAACTCTTGGAATCATCGGCAAAGCCCAAGCTAAAATATCAACGAATTATGCACGAAGTAAAAGAGTACATTCGTCAGAATAAGCTTCCGTTGTATTTGCAAGACAAGCTGATTTTCTATTACAAATATCGTTACCAAGACAATTTCTTCAAGGAGAATATTATATCTGACACTCTTTCGGGTTAGTTGAAAGCAAAGAGAATTGAATAAGAAAGCTAAATTATTAGCTAACTGATAAGATAAGCTGACAAAGTATGTATTTTTCTATAATGTTTTCTATAATGTTCTTTTAGATCACTTAAATCAAGAAACTCTATTTCATAGCAACCAAAGGTTGTTAGATATCACAATTCTTCATAATTTGCCTCGCAATGTCCTTGGTGATTTAATAAGTAATTATTTTCTTTCTTATATTGATAATAATAGTAATATTTGTGGTTGCTGCTACTATATTATTGGTATTACTATTACTACTATTACTATACTTACTACTTCTACTATTATTCGTTATAAAAAGTTTTTTATATAAAAATATACATAAATATATTAAATTATATATAAAATAAATGTTTTCTTTTTCTTGTATAATCCCTATCCATTATAGGAAAAATAATAAGACAAATAACTGAAAAAAAATTAGAAAAATAACTACAATTAAATAGAAACAAGTGCCTTTTTCTGTAGGGCTGAATATTTGCAGCCTAATAATATTTTTTATAAATTGATATACTTTTTTTCTCTCAGCAAACTGCACGCCGATGATTTGTCTTGAATCAATTTAACTTTTGGTGCTAATAAGCATTTTTTAAATCACTGTAAATAATTTACAGTGATAACTATCTTATGTCCCCTTCGAAGTCACAAAACTTTTGTACGAACCATTTTTCCATAAAAGACGTAGGAAAAAAGATATTTGAGATGTGCATTTAAAATTAGGTTACCTTGTATATGATTATACAAAATCTTTAATTTATACCTTGTTTACGCGGCGGCGTAAACAAGGTAATATATGAAATCTGTCAATCTTGAGACGGTCTGGTATTGCATAAGCAGACTTGATCAAGATTGTCTTAAGCGTTGACTTGAGATTGGACTATGAATACCGGCCCGATACTCCGATACGCGACAATTACCTCGCTCGCGTAAACAAGGTATTAATCTGTCCACGTTGATATCTCGGAAATTATCAAGTTAGACGAAAAAATCAAAAGGTCCTTTAATGGGATTATTTTGAGGTGATTTTCAGCGCGATAGAACCGTACCTTTCTGTACTAGATTTTGAGGGGGGAGGAAAGGGGTCAAAAATTTTTCAAATAAAAACTACAAAAATAACACCAATCGATAGGGTTCGAAAAGACGAATCCAACAACCTATATTTATATATGCTTATCGTGAAAATTACGACCTCAGTGAATTTTTGGAAATAGCCTGCGAAGAGTATCGATCATTAAAAATTCAATAAAAATCATCTCAAAGTAATTTTATTGAAGGACGTTTTTTAATTTTTTGTCCAACTTTGATAGTTTCCGAGATATGGACAAATTAAATTAAACATCCTGTACCTATATAGGTAATTTTTTCTCATTTTCACAAATTTTATTCACTTTTTTGTAAAGAAAACAATGCAAAAATTATGCTTTAAATTAACTTTTTAATTATTTTTCTTATTATTTTTCCTGTATATACTTACAAATAGAGATTATACAAGAAAAAGGAAACATATATTTTATATACAGGGTGTACCAGACTTACCGTATTACCCGTTAATGGTAGATTGCTGAGATTATTTGGAGACAAAAATTCTAATGCCAAAATGTCGAGGTTGCTACAGTATTTAAACGGGAAAGGAAAAGTTCATTAATGTGCTTGTCAAAATTTTACGCACTCAGGGACGTTGCATGTCAAAACAGCTCTTCCACACTTTACTCAACTCGATAGAAATATTTGAAATTATAATTCACTTTATTTCTTTGTACACTGTTCGCAAGACCGACGAATATGGGGATGACATTTTGGCATTAGGATTTTTGTCTCCAAATGATCTCAGGAATCTGCCATTAACTGGTGATACGGTAAGTCTGGTACACCCTGTATAATTAAGAATAATATTTATATATATGTTTTTATAAAAATATTATACCGGATTGCTATTAATATTATTAAATAATAATAATTACCTATAATTTATGGCCATTAAATTGTGGCATATAACAAATATACATATAAACAAACATGTTAATTTATTAAAAATTTTTACAATAAACAATAAGATAAACGACATAGAGGTATAATTTTGATACACGTTATATTGAAAATGTAATAGAAAACATTAGTCAAAGAAATGATAAATATATTCAATAAACGAGTTTGCAAGGTCTGCTGCATGATGCACGTTATTTGTCATGTGCTTGCTCTCAAGATGATGAGCAAAATGGACGTTTTTCGATTTCTATTATTAAATAATTCGACATCCATTTAATAAAATTTTATTAATTTTTCGAGAAAAGAAGAAAAATTAGCACGCGGAAATTATCTGCTCGGCAATCGCGCGCAGGTGTGTGTGTGTATTATATACAGGGTGAATCTTAATGGATGTACCAACCTTTTACCATGAGAGATGGGTTACCGACTGCAACTGTAATCAACCGAAAGATCCATAGATGACACCTGGTTGGATCGACCACTCCGATCGACATACAGGGAAGTCAAAAATTGTGCATCAAGTAACGTGTATCGTATTTTATACATACATACTTTTCTATTATATCCAACTCTTCCCATACAGCACAAAAACCTCTCAAAATATATTAAAAATATTTTTTAGGAAGTTTAAAATAATATAAAATAATTCACGCAAATATTTTTAGAATGTTTCTATGTCCGCCAAATCATGTCAAAAGAATATTTTCAAAAATGTTTTAAAAGATTGCATACAAATATATTCAATAATATTTGTAAAATCTTTTAGAAATATTACTTTAAAAAATAAAATGTTTAAATTTCTAAAAGATTTTACAAATATTGTTAAATATATTTTTATGCAATCTTTTAAAAACAATTTTGAAAATATTTTCTTGACAATCTGGAGAACATAGAAATATTCTAAAAATATTTTTGTAAACTATTTTAAAAAATATTTTGTGCTGTATGGATTATGCGTTTTTTTTACACAATTGTTTTCTAATAACGAGATTTCTTATTATTGCGCAACGTATCTGCCGCATAAAAGAGATATTATTTGTGTCTGTGTATCTTTTTTATATTCGATTTTTAAAAAATAATGATTCTTTAATAAAGTTACTTGGTAGCGATTTCTTTTCACGCTTACGCGGAACATTTCAGCGCGTAAAAAGAGAGTTGGACCTGAAGCGGCAAAAATATAAAAATGTTCTACCATTCTTTTTAAAAAAAGCGTAATTCTACTGCAAGAAATATTCTGCTGTATAGTACTTTATGGATATAAAATAATAACTTAAAAAATTAAAAGTAATAACAGTGGACTACCGCACCACCTCTGAGGTACCCACCAATGGCGCGTTAGGTTTTTTAAAGTGGACCTTCGCCTGGAGCCATATTGTACCACATTTTAAGACTTTTTCAGTATGTGTAAAAGCTCAAACAGATATAGTCATTTTGCGTAAGAGCGCACGTAGATCTAAAGTGAAAACATGACAAATTGGCGATATGTTGCGCACGGCCACACGTTGATGTAATTTTTCATCTGCGTGCGCTCTTACGCAATATGACTTCAATATGTATATCTGTTTGAGCCTTTACTGAAAACGGTCTTAAAATGTGGCGACAATATGGCTCCAGGCGAAGGTACACTTTAAAAAACCTAACGCGCCATTGGTGGTACCTCAGAGGTGGTGCGGAAGTCCACTGTTATTACTTTTAATTTTTTAAGTTATTATTTTATATCCATAAAGTACTATACAGCAGAATATTTCTTGCAGTAGAATTACGCATTTTTTAATAAGAATGGTAGAACATTTTTATATTTTTGCTGCCTCAGGTTCAACTCTCTTTTTACGCGCTAAAATGTTCCGCGTAAGCGTGAAAAGAAATCGCTACCAAGTAACTTTATTAAAAAATCATTATTTTTTAAAAATCGTATAAAAAAGATACACAGATACAAATAATATCTCTTTTATGCGGTAGATACGTTGCGCAATAATAAGAAATCTCGTTATTAGAAAACAATTGTGTAAAAAAAAACGCGTAATCCATACAGCACAAAATATTTTTTAAAATAGTTTACAAAAATATTTTTAGAATGTTTTTATGTTCGCCAGATTGTCAAGAAAATATTTTCAAAATTGTTTTTAAAAGATTGCATAAAAATATATTTAACAATATTTGTAAAATCTTTTAGAAATTTAAACATTTTATTTTTTAAAGTAATATTTCTAAAAGATTTTACAAATATTATTGAATATATTTGTATGCAATCTTTTAAAACATTTTTGAAAATATTCTTTTGACATGATTTGGCGGACATAGAAACATTCTAAAAATATTTGCGTGAATTATTTTATATTATTTTAAACTTCCTAAAAAATATTTTTAATATATTTTGAGAGGTTTTTGTGCTGTATGGGAAGAGTTGGATATAATAGAAAAGTATGTATGTATAAAATACGATACACGTTACTTGATGCACAATTTTTGACTTCCCTGTATGTCGATCGGAGTGGTCGATCCAACCAGGTGTCATCTATGGATCTTTCGGTTGATTACAGTTGCAGTCGGTAACCCATCTCTCATGGTAAAAGGTTGGTACATCCATTAAGATTCACCCTGTATGTGTGCTGGATCAGTACCTACATACTTATAATAACATACTTAAGTACACAGACCGACGAATTTCGACTTTTTTTTAATCCTCAGAGCTCAATAGTCGTTTTCGAAGAATTTTGGCGTGCTGAAACCGAATCCGTTGCCCGAATTGCTCTATCACGTCAGGTTTTGGAGATATTTGTACCTAAAAGTGTCAAAAAAGCCATTTTTGGCTTTTTTTAGGTTAAAATAACTATAAAACGATACGTGTTAGGCCCATTTTCTCGACGAATTCGAATTCTGCAGGAAAAAATCTATAGAAATGATGTTATACCTTGAAGATTGATAAAAAAGCTCTGAATCCTCTCTCTCTAAGTTCAAAATACACGACAATTAAATAAGCTGAAACGCTGAAAGTATGGTAATTATACAGAATAACTAACACAGCTCGGATTACTGTGACCTTGACATATGTTGTCAAGGACATGATTCTGAGTAACTTTTTCTTATAACTTAATCGGCGGTCGCTACTTATTAAAAAGTTATTAACAAATAAAGCTTGACAAATACAGCACTTCTTTTGAATCGTTTGACTTTCGATGATGAATATGTCGTACTCACATGGTGTACACACACACACACACACGCGGGGGGGGGGTGCAAGGGGGGCTTTTGGCCCCCCTCCCGCACCTCCTCCGCCGGTAGGCAGAGTGAACCTCGCTTTGCAACTTACAAAGTACATCATGCTAAGTTGTAAAGCGAGGTCCACCCTGCCTACCGGCTGAGGGGGTGCGGGTGGGGGGCCGAAGGCCCCCCCTTGCACCCCCCCTCCCGCGTGTGTGTGTGTGTACACCATGTGGCTGCGACATAGACTACCCCAAACGTTTACACGGTGGCTTGTAAGCCGAAGTTATAACTGCCGTATACTATCCGATCCAAAACTGTTCTTCTTTTTATCAATATGATCACTTAAATATGAGCCTCTTTCATACTCTAAACATTTGAATTAATCTCTTTTGATATATACATACTAGAAAGTGTAGTTTAAAATCAAAAGAAGCTCTTATTTAAATGATCATTATGATCAAAAGAAGAAACGTTTTGGATCGGATAGTATACGGCAGTTATAACTTCGGCTTATAAGCTGCCGTGTAAACGTAGTCATATTCATCATCGAAAGTCAAGTGAGGTAAATGTGCAGAATAGTGGCCTCCTCACCGATTTCATTGAACTTAGGCTTAATCGACGCGTTTTTGCACAAAACGACCGAATCTGGCAGAAAAAAGTGTCGCTCTGCCCCGCCGCGAAGCGAGATATTAACAGTTAAATTTGACGACTATCAGGTTATGAGACCTGTCATACCGACAAGATGTAGCGACTTTATGTAGGTTAGTGACGCGCTTTAAAATTATTTAACTGTTTAAAGCATAGACTTATATACATGCAGACATAGCCGTGGATCTGTTCCTCTCTCTTTCTTCTGATCGCTTGGTGGGGATAGAAGACTTAGTGGAGGCAAATTAGACCAAAAAAGTGCGTTAGCTCGGAACCGGTTAAAACTACTCGGATTTGAACGTTTTTTTTTTAAATGTAGGTATTTAAAAACACTACAATGTTTATGGGTTAAAAATTGACGCTTTAAATAGGAAATTCAAGAAAATTTGGAAAAACTGAAATTCTAAGACAAAAAATTTTTCAAACGTACTAGCTTGCATTTTTTGCTTATAAATAAAATAATTACTTTTAGGAGGTTTGTCAGATAGTCAATTATGATTTTATTGATAATTTTAGGTCAGTCAATGGTGACAAAAAAAGGCTTCAGCTTGCAAAAGGTCTCATGAGAAGTTTATACTTGGCAATTTTGTTTATTTTGTGATTCTAATGAAAACCCTAAGTTTGCGACATGAGCAAGCTGCCGCTCGCGCCGCCATCTTGAAAAAATGGTGTCGAAAACCGTTTTATTGCGAATATCTCGTTTCCACTGCAATTTAGAGCAAAAGTATCCATTACAAAGTTGTAGAGCACAAAATTTCCTACAACTTTTGTGTTCAACACTTTTTTCTCAGATAAATAGTTTACGAGTTATAGTAGAGAGCTTTTTCGCAATTTGTAAAAGATGCTGGATTTTTCCTGGAAATTAAAAGATTATTGATAATATACGTATATAATGATATAATAGTAATATAATAACGATAATAATCAATAATCTTTTAAATTTCCAGGGAAATCCAGCATCTTTTACAAATTGCAAAAAAAACTCTCTGCTATAACTCGTAAACTATTTATCTGAGAAAAAAGTATTGAATACAAAAGTTGTAGGAAATTTTGTGCTCTACAACTTTGTAATAGGTACTTTTGCTCTAAATTGCAGTGGAAACGAGATATTCGCAAAAACCGGTTTTTGGCACCATTTTTTCAAGATGGCGGCGCAAGCGGCAGCTTGCCAAGGTCGCAAACTTAGGGTTTTCATTAGAATCACAAAATAAACAAAATTGCCAAGTATAAACTTCTTATGAGACCTTTTGCAAGCTGGCCTTTTTTTGTCTCCATTAACTGACCTAAAGTTGTAATAAATAAAATCATAATTAAATATCTTAAAAACCTCTTGGAAGTAATTATTTTAAGTTTATAAGCAAAAAATGCAAGCTAGTACGTTTGAAAAATTTTTTGTCAGAATTTCAGTTTTTCGGAATTTTTTTGAATTTCCTATTTAAAGCGTCAATTTTTAACCCATAAACATTGTAGTGTTTTTAATTACCTACATTTAAAAAAAAACGTTCAAATCTGAGTAGTTTTAACCGGTTCCGAGCTAAAAACCTAATTTGCCTCCACTAACTATAGCTCGGCTATTCCCTACTAGTCCCCACTCTAGACCCTAGACTTCTATCCCCACCAAGCGATCAGAAGAAAGAGAGAGGAACTGGTCCACGGCTATGTCTGCACCGTAGGTCTTCCGACGCGTGCTCTTATGGCAGGAGCCGCCGGCCGGTCTATTTATATAAGTCTATGGGTTTAAAGCGCGTCACTAACCTATATACGACTATTCATCGTACATATAAATATGTACTTTTTATATACCAACTGTTCTCTGCTTTAACAAATTATTTCAAAATAACTACTGTATTTGTCAAACTTTATTTGTTAATAACTTTTTAATAAGTAGCGACCGCCGATTAAGTTATAAGGAAAAGTTACTCAGAATCATGTCCTTGACAACATATGTCAAGGTCAAAGTAATCCGAGCTGTGTTAGTTATACTGTATAATTACCAAAAGTATTTTTATTGGTAGGGGCTCTTATACGAAATAGAAGTTTAGAAAGAAAAAAATGTATAATAGATATGAGAAGGATGTGGAAAGTATAATACTTATATTATAAAGAAACGTATCAAATGTATGTGAGAAATTAGTAAATTTTTTAAAGTAATCTTTACGTACTTTGTACAATTTAGAAATTTTTTAAAAAGCCTCAACGCTTGAAAAAACTTGACTTTTTTAATAATGTCACTTCAGTCTACCTTAGAAAGGGCAACAAATTCTTCAAGATTTCTCGCTGAAGATGTCTCGAGCCATTCGTAGCGTGGCAGTAACTCGCGCGCGGATAGAAGTCATGGAGGTAGATGTAGTATTTCTTTTATCAATCTTCAAGGTATAACGTATAGTTTCTATATAGATTTTTTCCTGCAAAACTCGAAATCGCCAAGAAAATGGGTCTAACACGTATCGTTTCATAATTATTTCAACCTAAAAGCAAAATATGGCTTTTTTGGCATTTTCGGGTACAGATATCTTCGAAACTTGACGTGATAGAACAATTCGGGCAATTATGGATTCGGTTTTGGCACGCCAAAATCATTCGAAAACGACTATTGAGATCTGAGGATCAAAATTGACTTTGGCCTGTGTGATTTATTAATTGTTCAACACACATTTTAGAATATGTTGTCCATCAAGGATGTTTAGCAGATGGTAATTTTGATGAGTGCCCATTATGTGTTTGTTTATATTTATTTTAACGTAATGCTAAATGAAAGATGATGCAATATTTATCACAACGATGTCTTAACGTTCATGTGGCAGTCTTACTACTATCTAATTTATTTACATTTTCTAGTTCCGGCTATGTCGCTTGTTTTGAAAGTTATAAGTTTCGATTTTAACGATAGATTGATTTATTGTAGATTCATTGAAAACGGTGATATATCTTGAGGAAGACGTAATTTACAAAGCCGGCACTGAAGGCGATTGCATGTATTTTATAGCCAGTGGAACTGTCACACTGATCACATTTTCCGGAAAAGAAGTAATTGAAAATATTTACACAAAGAAAAAAGTACATTTTACGCTTTGTTTGCAATTACAGTTAAGTAATGAGATATTCTTTAAAGATATGTCATCTTCATGATGGTCATCATTTTGGCGAGGCTAGCTTGATCTATCTGAATCAACGCAGAGAGGAATCAGTTGTTGCCTTAGAAGTGTGCGAACTGCTTCGCTTGCAACGTCGCGATTTCAAGCGACTTTTTGCCGCAAATTCGGAGTTTTATAACAGTTTGGAGCATATCGCGCGCGAACATTCAAGAAAAATAAAGAAGCTGGAAGAGTAGAACTTAAGATAAAACGATTAAGTATTAGTTTTATTCTCTTTGTAGTATAGCTGGAATTTTAATTGCAAGCTAGTTTCTATCTATTAAGCATAAAAAATAATTCTTTAAAAAACTTGTTTTTTAATACAAATATATTGAGCAATTTAGCACACTAAACTAGTATAAACTTTTAAGATTTTTTGCTAATTCGGTGTATTAAAAATTCAACTCATTAATGTTTTAATTTGAAATTTAAGGCAAATAAGAACAAAACGCTAATTTTATAGCGAATAATAAATAATACCTAAAATTTTTTAATAACTTAAAACAAAGTGCAAACATTTCGGTCTTAGTTTAGATCCTTAGTGTAATCATTCGCAATGGATCTTAAATCTAGTAGTCAACAACGCATAAATAAAAATGAAATGTATTTAAGTATAGTCAATCCGTAAAACATTGGTCCCGCGGCGAAGTTGTTAGAACAATTGAAGATATAAGGTAAATCACGCGAACTGACTGCTGCCAGACAGTCAATCTCGCGATAAATCTACAGTGTCTAGTTTTGATACGAACCAAAATGCTTGTGTGTTAAGATCAGCGCACGGACTGAGGGCCTAGACTCGATTAATGTTATAATTATGTCATTAACACTTAAAAGTGCAAACTGAGAAGATCTCGAGTATTTTAAATTTCTTATGCAAGAGAGATAAACGCGATCTAATTTGTATAAATATGTCATTTTATGTATTTGGTCATTATTGCAAGAGATTCCTTATTTTGATTTTTGTAATTACGATCGGTATATTATAGTATAGTTTTTTAAGGATATAAGAATAAATTTATTAATGAGACCGTAATGTTCTTTGTTTTAAGTTATTAAAAAATTGTATTATTTATTATTCGCTTTATAATGCGTTTTGCTCTTATTTGCCTTATTAAGTTTCATATTAAAACATTAATGATTTAAATGGTGAGATTTCGATAACTTTGGCGCCTTGATTTGACGATGGTTTCTGGTAATATTTTTTACGCTGAACAAAAAATTAGATAAATATGCATAAAAGGTCAAACCTCACTGATGACCTTGACCTTGACATATGTTGTCAAGGTCACCGTCCTGAGTGACGTTCAAAAGGTTTTAGTCGGCGGTCATTGTTTATTAAAAAGTTATAAACAAAAAAAAGATTGAAAAATATAACAGTTATTTTGAGTACTAATAGACATAAATAACTGATATATATGTGGAAATCGTAGTGACGCGCTTTACACAATTATGTGCTTTGTAAGTTGAAGCGAGGTCCACCCTGTACAGGGTTGGGAGGGGGGGTGCGGGTGAAGGGGCCGAAGGCTATTTCTATATACATATCAGTCATTTATGTCTATTAGTACTCAAAATAACTGCTATATTTTTCAATTTTTTTTTGTTAAAAACTTTTTAACAAACAACGACCGCCGGCTAAAACCTTTTGAAGGTCACTCAGGGTGATGACCTTGAAAACATATGTCAAGGTCAAGGTTATCGGTGAGGTTTGACCATTTATGCATATTTACCAAAAATTATATAGGTCTTATAAGGCTAACTCCTCTAGTCTTCGAGATATGCAGTGTTAAAGTTAAAAATAAATAATATAAATCTTTAAATAATACTTCGATTTTCAAAGTGTCTGTTACTTGATCTGACGGTTGTTTTTGGTAGTATTTTTAACTAGGAACATAATTGTGCAAGAATCACTGTGTTAGCACGATTAGTTTTCAAGATATGCGAAACTTAATTGGTAAAATGCAATATGCAAAATGCAAATTTCCATGCGAAGCGAGGTCCATCTCACCTCACCCCTGTTTCAAGGCGAAACGAGGTCTATCATTGTACAATGGGGAGCAAAAATAGGTTCCTTTTTCGGTGTAGGTGAGCACCGCTATCTGTAGGGACAGTTGCTGCACTTACTGCACCTACTTACCTATGCTCATCTACACCGAAAAAGGAACTCATTTTTGCTCCCCATTGTACGGTTCAAGTTTTTAACTTTCCCACGCAAAGTGAGGTCCATCCTACTAGTGAGGTCCACTCCTGCTTCAGGACGAAACGAGATTTATCATTGTACGGTTTCACATGGGTTTGTTAATCTGATGTTAGTTGATCAGATGATGGTTTCTAGGTGTTTTGAAAACTGGTTTTAAAAATTTATTATTTATTTTTAACTTTAACACTGCATATCTTGAAAACTAGAGCAATTAGCCTTATAAGACTTATATAATTTTTTGTTTAGCGTAAAAAATACTACCAGAAACCATCGTCAAATCAAGGCGTCTAAGTTATCGAAATCTTGCCAGTTAAATTTTTAATATACCAAATTAGCAATAAATCTTAAAAGTTTATACTAGTTTAGTGTGTTAAATTTATTAACAAAGTATTATACGTATTTTCATTAATTGAATTAAGTCAATTCGGGCACCTTTAAATTCTTATATCGGTAAATTTCTATGTTATTGCACAATCTTTAAAATATCTATTATCTATAGCAATATTTTAACTTTATGACACCGTTCCGGTTCCTTTTTTGCGCTTATTAAAAGCAACATGATCAGTTTTCGCTAAATTAGTGTAATTCTAGTCTCGCAAGTGCTCATGGATAATTATGGCATGAATTGTACATGTGTTATATACTTATATTATAGTGTTTTTCGATCAATTAATATCTATTATTTTTTATGAATTTATGATAATTATTAGATAAATTGTTATTTTGAGAGAGAGAGAGAGAGAGAGAGAGAGAGAGAGAAAAAAAATTTGCTTGTTTTGTGAAATAAATGAATGCATTACATAATCACATTCTATAATCTATTCTAGTATTCTACAATCCCAGAAAAAAAATTTTCGCAAAAAAATATGTTCTTTTTTTTGTATAATCTCTGTCCGTATAATATGTATAGGAAAAATAATAAAAAATAATTCAAAAATAATTTAAAAAATAACTTTTACATTATATTTTTTACGAAAAGTAAAATTGCAAATTACATATAATACTCTACGATGTCTGTCAGAAAAGTAATAAGATTAAATCGATAAAACCTTTTATTATACATTTGTGACTAAATTGCAATGGTCAAGCCCCCTTCAAAATATGACCTACTATAAGTTACTATATGCATCCACCACTACTACCAATGGTATTTCCACTGTCCACAGTTCGTAGCATCCGCGCGGTTTAATCATTTGAAGTGAGGCTGTATAGTGTTTACTGTTATGCTGCCCATCACCGCTTTTGCTTCCTCTTAGAGGAAGCTTTGTTTTCGTAAAAAAAATTTGTTTTTAGTTGCTGCCAATGTGTTCAGAATGTTCTAAAACGACGAAAAATCGCTATTTTAAAAAATGGCGGTATGTGTGTATGTCTGTATGTGCCAAATTTAACAAAATTTCTATAACTCCAGAACTGATCAACCAAATCTTAACCAATTATATATGAAATAGGGGTAGAAAAGACTGAAGAATATAATAGAATTAGAAAAATTGCGAATATTTTAAAATTTTAACCTTTAAGGGCTACATCTCAAGTCTCAATAATTGAGATTTTTCACAAATTGGTTTTTTGACAATTTAGTATTAATTATTGGCAATTTTTCTAATTATATTATATTCTTCAGTCTTTTCTACCCCTATTTCATATATAATTCTTTAAGATTTGGTTGATTAGACTCAGCTTCATAAAGCTTCTATGTATGTACGAATTCTCCGAAATTTGAAATGTCAATCAAATTTTAAAGAATTATATATGAAATAGGGGTAGAAAAAACTGAAAAATCTAATAAAATTAGAAATAGCCCGATATTTAAAAATTAATGGAAATTAGAGCAACATTTAAATCTTAATGAATTTTCTATCTATCCATATAAAATAGAATGTCTGTATGTCTGTATGTATGTCTGTTCTTTATACACTCTTAAACTATTCGATCGATCTGGACGAACTTTTGCAGAGTTACTCTTTACTAGAGACCTAGATAATCAGAGATGCGACATTGAACCTCATGGACTGATTGGCTGCCTAATCACGTGGTTATAACGCCATTTTGCTTCCCTATAATTGCATTTTATTGACAATCAGTGGTACGTATAATGCACATTTGTATAATGTTAATGGCAATTTATTGGTGAAAACAATAATAGAAAAATATCTACAGTGATTTTATTTAGGAAACACTTACTCTTCCCCCTTCTTCTCCTTGCAACTTAACCTCACTCTGTCAATTTCTCTCACTTTATAAGTACTCATAATGGAAGCAACATGGCGGATAATCGGAATAATCGCGATTAGATTGCGATAGCTCGATATATCTAACCTGACCTGACCGTCAATGTCGCATCTCTGTTATCTAGGACTCTACTCTTTACATCCTTGCGCAAAACAGGCTACTACGGAACCTTGATTATTCTCTTACCAATCAGCTACTTTATTCCTTGGTTTTCCCGGGCGTTTTTTCGGGAATTTTGAGATTGCCCGCTTGCGATGTACACAGAACCTCGATATTTTACTTACCGATTACCGATTTTATCCCTTGGTTTTCCCGGACATTTTTAAAGTGAAATATCGAAGTTCTGTGTACATCGCAAGCGAGCAATCTCGAAATTCCTGAAAAAACGCCCGGGAAACCAAGGGATGATTACAGTATTTGTTGAATACTATTTCTTATTTAAATTTAATTTTAATCTCAAATTGAACTTTCGCAATAGGTTTTACAAAAAATATTGTAAGTATGTGGTATTTGCGGAAGACAACAAATTATGTTACATGCGAGCAAACAATCTCGAAATTCCCGAAAAAACGCCCGGCAAAAACCAAGGGATAAAGTCGCTGATCGGTAAAGTGAAATATCTGAAAAGCAGAAATGACTCAATAGCGTGAAACTCGAGTAGAAAAAACCGGTTACGACATGTTCAATTAAGGAAAACATTTATGCGGTCCGATTTGAAATTAGAGGCATTTAGTTATGATCCAAATTACAAATATCAATTTTTTCCGAGAGTAATAATTGGGAAAATGGATGCAATATGTGATCATTGTTAAGCAAAAAAGTTTAAAACTTAAGCACCTGGAATGTGTTGTTCAAACGGAAAAGTTAAACTACCGCCTTTAAATCAACCACCCGACACACTCCTTATGTTTGTCCACAATATGGATATTGAAACACAAATGAACCCCGACAGCACACGATATCCTATGGACGTCCATTGGAGTCCATTTGAAGTTCCTGGACTTCAAATGGACTCCAATGGACGTCCATAGGATATCGTGTGCTATCGGGAAAGTCGTTTAAATGAAAACGACCCCCGGGCGAAGCCCGGGTAACCAGCTAGTTATTTAATTAATACTAAACATAAAATCTTTAGTCCATATTTATGTAAATAAAACTTATTAATGACAATAATTAAAAAGTAAAACAAATTCTATTATATTCTTTAGTCTTTTCTACCCCTATTTCATATATAATTCTTTAAGATTTGGTTGATTAGACTCAGCTTTATAAAGCCTCTATGTATGTACGAATTCTCCGAAATTTGAAATCAAGAGACACGGTAGTGTCTCGCGCCAAGTACGCGCGGAGCGAGACAGCCGTGGCTCTATATACGCGACGCGACGAGTTGCGAGTACCCGAGATTTTTAGATCTCGATAACCAGTGAACGGATCAAGTTCTAACTAGGCTTATCGTAAAGCTTGGACCAAATTTATATAAGAAAAGTGTTTTTATTTTTCCGCTACGTGCCCTACGAGCGGAGATATTACGATGCATAGGATAAAGTGTGAAATTTTCAATTAAGATACGTCATCGTCGTCCCATCAGATCGTGACTTTCACACTCTCGCCACGGCGCGCCGTGGCGCCAGGGGTAGCGCGTCACTTTCACAATCTTGACGTTAATGGCGCTATTTTCCATTTTGGAGCAACAAAGTGTCGCCAGCGGTGCACTTGGTGTACTGAGTGCAGTCGCACCTCCGGCGCCCCGCGGCCCGGCGGTGTATGACAGCGCGGAGCGAGATAACCTACGCGGCTGGATCGACTCGGGCTTTGCGCGATTCGGGAGTGTGTGTGTAGTGAAAAACGTTCAAGTCCGGCTTGCCGATAAATAAATAAATCGCGTTCGCGAGAGAGAGCGAGAGAGCGATATTGCCAGTCTCGAGCGTCTCCATGACAACGAAAGAGACAGCATGTTTATGTGCAGTGACGTGACTGACGTGTACGTTAGTTGGTGCGCGAGGCTGCGTTTACATTTATCGTAATGTTAAGTTCCTTACGACGATTGTAACGCTCGACAGCTATCGTAACCTCATTATATGAGTTGACTCAACTTGAACTCGGAAGATTGTGACACTTGTCTAGCGTTACAACAGTATAACCTAACATGTCAGCCTTCTCGACGCGCGAAGGAAAAGTGTGTTTATAGTTAGATATATTAACATACATATTGTTTACGACAGCTTCTTTGCTTACGATCACGATCGCAGCGTTACGATGGATCGTAAGCTCATTACGACGGGCTCGGCGTCCGACGAGCCAAATTTCGGGACTATTCGGGAGTGTGTGTGTGGTGAAAAACGTTTGAGTCCGGCTCGCGAATCAAACTCGTACATGTTATGGGCCGCTTTAGACGTCCGCGTCCGAGAAATATTCCGTCCGCGTCGTCGCGTCCGAACACTCCAAACGAAGTGCAGTGCTGGAGTGACACAGTTCGCGCCTTGCGGATGGCTGGTTCCTGGGATACACCCTGTGCGAGGGTCGCGAGGTTATATCTATCTACGTATTGCTTTTTCTCGCGGTCACGCTCGCGTTCCCCGCTCGCGTTCTCTCTCTCTCTCTCTCTCTCTCTCTCTCTCTCTCTCTCTCTCTCTCTCTCTCTCTCTTTCTCGGTGAGTACCGCATGTTGCTGCGTTTCCTTGCTCTGGCTTTCGGCGAACTCCATCTCTGCCGTAACTGCCTTCGGGCTGTTTTTGTTACAGATTTAAGCAAGTTTTTCGTTGCTTTTTAAGATAGATATTTTATCTTTCTTTCCTTGCAACTGCCGTGCTGGATATCTTGGAGCACAAATTCACTTCTCATTCTAACCTCACTTTTGCCAGATCTTGGGATAGCGCTTGAATTGCCTTCTGATTTTCTCTTGTGGTGACATCTGTGGGCTTCGATACACACCACCAACTGTTACCCTCTGAACTGCCGCTCTGCATTTTGGTTCGACTCCTCGCTGTAGTCACCTCATCAATCATGCCACAATTAAGGAGTGATGACACAACAATTGTGCTGTTACGTCAACTGTTAGAGCAGATGAAGTCGTCCGAAGCGCGATTCTCCGCATTTGTTGAGTCGTCCGATGCGCGATTCTGTGAACTCAACGACAAACTCAACCAGTTAAATAGCCTAGCTATAAGTGTCGACCGCAACAGTCAGCGTATTGCTGAGTTGGAGCAGCAGTGTGCTGCTCTCACGAATGAAGTGCGTGGTTTAAAGAGCAAATTAAAAAGTGAATTAGAAAGTGAATTAAAGAGCGAACTAAAGTGTGAATTAAAGAGAGATCTGAGTGGTCCTCATCTTGTCCCGCAGCCTTCCGCGTCTCGAGTTTTGCGAACATCGGATATTATTATTTCCGGGTTACCGGGTTCTCTGACTGACACATCGGAACAGCTTGTCTCTAGTGTTTTTCGCGCGCTGGGTACACCGCAGCTTGTTTCTGATGTTCTCGAGACTCGAGACGTGGGGGGTAGCGTCGTGTCTGCGAAGTCTGCGAAGCACGGTGTGGCGCCTAGCACTGATTCTGCCTCCGATCGTCCTGACCCTGCTGTCAGACGGCGATCTATCATTGTTGTACTCAAGTCGCGGCAGATTCGTGACTACATTCTCAGTGCTATGCGCCGTAAACGTCGACTGTCCGTCAACGATGTTTTCTCAAAAGATGTCCCCGGCCATATTTATATTAAGGCTCCTGGGTCGGGAGCCGAGAACTCCGCGTTGACGGTGGCGACACAGTTGTCAGCGGTAGCCGCGGTAGGAATGAGAACTTTGTCGCACGACTCTTACAGAGTATCGCATGATAAGTGGTGCGATTCCGAGCTGAGCACATCCCCCTCCACTTATGCACACAGAGATGCTCTGTCTCCGTGTGACGACTGACGACGCGCGCTCGGCTAAGTTCGGCGCGCCATGCGAGCGAGCGAGAGAGAGAATGTCATTCCCTCCTTCTCGCTCTGAATCTGATGCGTTGAGGCTGCTAGATTGCTTTCTCGGCGTGGCCCGGCGATCTGAAAAAGAGGGTACACGTCGAAAAGCGCCAATGTGCACGATACTTTAATAGTCTGCAAGGGGAGAACCTCTGAGTATATAGATAAGATATTAGTTGATATTAAGCATTTGTTGCAAAGTTATGAACAAAAAAGGATTTCAGTGTTCCATATATACCCGTGCGGTAACGCTCAATCTCGAAATGGTGTGTGGCATCGCGGAAGGGCGTCTGACTGCTAATGCTCTGGCCCGGGTTCGTTTCCCGGTGCTTCCTTTTACTTTTTTTGCTTTTTTTATTTTACAATATATACTATAATAATTATGTAATTATTTCGAGAACGAAAGAGCATGTAAAAAATAATTAAATTTGGAAGGGTGTGTGTAATCGAATGATATGAATTGTGACGTTGCGGCATCGCCGCGCGTGGCAGCGTCCCCGCCGCCGTCACAAGGCGCGGGGTTCGCGCCCAACGACGGACCGGGGGCGTGCGGGGCGTCGGAGTCTCCAAGGGGCGCTAACGCGATTAGGAAGAATGATTATTTATTCGCGTTTATTTATTTGTTTTTTTTCGTGAGCGACGTCCTATCGATTATCGAGGAGAACGCCGCGTCGGAAACCGGCTATTGGCAGAGGATTGCGGCCTACCCGGTGGAGATTCGGAGGAGCGGACGGGCGAGGCAGGGCACCCCTGCGAGGTACGGCGTTGCGCCGCAAAGGTCGAACGATCACGCGCGACGTCGATGACAGCCGGACGACGCGCAGAGCGGTCGCGCAACCCCTGCGTGGGGTGGGGCATCGACTCACGATCGAGCGCGGCGCCGCGCTGTCTCTTCTGCGCCGGCCGTCGAATCAAGAAGTCGCGACTTATATTCGCTGTCGTGGTCGCGTTTTGGAAGAAGTTGTCGTGCGAGTGTGTGCCCGTGGAGGACCCCAGGCCTGCGAGAGCTGCCGTCGACCCGGGGAGCAGGAAGCCGAGCTGGCGAGGACGAGGCCCGAGGGACAACACACCGGTGAGGTCGCCCGTAATAATTTTTGTAAAGCCACGAACGGGCCGCGAAGGGTCGCGTTCCCGCTCTGCTGTCGATTTGCCATATTTCGCGTTTTTCGTTGGCCGTGGCAAGAGACCCGGCGTAAATTTTGTCTTGGTTGGCAGTCGACACCAAGCGCGAGGGACCCCGAGAGCGGTTGTCGCGGTTAGTATCGGAGCGAGCCCCGGAGATTCGCGGTCGACGGCGTCGAGGAGCCCCGGATACCAGGTACGCGAGACGCGAGTGACCACGCGGCGTGAGGAAAATGTCCCGCGAGTGCCGCCATAATCAGCTTGCGCGCGATCGAAGGTTCTCGCGATTTCGGCCTTTTCGGCATATTTCGAGTCGTACGTCGCGGGCGGGGTAAGGGGCGAGCGGAGAGTGATCTGCGTCGCATGGTAACCGCAACGTCCAGTTTTCCCTTCGGGCGACAGAATCTATTTCGCGGGTGCGGAAAATCCCTTGCGCGCGCTCAGCGGGGCGCGGGACGCCGCGTACCTTCCTTTTGGTACTTGGTGTCGTGTTACGTTCCGCGAGCGGCGTAACGCCGCGCCGCCGTTCTCGATTATGTTTCGCGAGCGGCTTAATTGTCGTGCCTCGTGCTGATCGCGAGATATTATCGCGTATTGCGTACTTCTCGCGAGTCGTATTATTCGGTATGTTGTAGCTGTCGTTTTGTATTGTGCGAGCGGAATTATACTATTTATCGCGTGTATTTTGCGGTCTGCGATCGTCGTAGCCTTATTTCGTTTATTCCATTTTGTACGTGCTGTCGTTTTGTATTACTCGCTGTCGTCACCGTTGTTCCGACGCGTTTCTCCGTCCTTTCGCAAATTTTGAGAATCACCGTCAATAATGTTTCTCCGTCGACCGAGAAAGTAAAAGGTTGTTATTCACCCCGTCTTTGTCACCCGACGGGATAACTTTGTATTGCTAACCGGCTGCGATCGGAATAAAGGTAATTCTTATTCATTAAATTAACGACTTTAGCGCGACTTATTCACCCGTCCCCCGCATTCCTGAGCGCTGCCCGGCATCTACCCTGCCCCTCCACCGTTAGGTTGAGCTAGCTAGCCCCTCGTGCCGAAGGCATCCTCGATCTTTTCGATTTTCGCGTGTTTTGGTAATCATTTCGCGATTCGGTGACGCGTCGTTGTACGTGTCTGGCGCCCAACAAAAATTTCGCGATTGATCGACCGCCTTCCGGGTACGAGGGAACCCGTTTTAGAGAGGCCTAACATCCCGCTCTCCCTTTTGATCCGCTATTTTGAGAAAATAGCGTGACAGAATGTAATGATTTTGTACATAACGTTAAGAGTTTAATAAGGGAGGTGAGGAGAAGGATAATAATTAGTAACTAATTTTTCCTTACACAAATATATTTAGTCATACGGTGTGATTAGTGGAGAATAGTATTTTCTTACACCTTATAACAAATAAATGTTACTTTCAACTTTCACAATTAATTAAACAAATTATTGACGGGTCATTTTGATTCTCTTTCTCATCCTCTTTGAAATCGTCTTGTGCCCAAAACGCGCGCGTTTCTGTATTATGTCGTGTTTGAATGTTATATAAAAAAATCAAGCAATTTTGACTATAAATTAAATTATTTTTGACATGCTCCTTTGTTCTGAAAATAATTAAATAATTATTTATAATAAAAAAACCAAAAAAAAAAAGGGAAGCACCAGGGGACGAACCCGGGCCAGCGTCTTAGCAGGCAGACGCCCTACCGCGCTGCCACGCACCATTTCGAGATTGAGTGTTACCGCACGGGTATATATGGAACGCTGAAATCCTATTTTGTTAATAACTTGGCAACGAATGCTTAGTATCAACTAATATCATATCTATATACTCAGAGGTTCTCCCCTTGCAGACTATTAAAGTATCGTGCACATTTGTGCTTTTCGACGTGTACCCTCTTTTTCAGATCGCCGGGCCACGCCGAGAAAGCAATCTAGCAGCCTCGACGCATCAGACTCAGAGCGAGAAGGAGGGAATGATATTCTCTCTCTCGCTCGCTCGCACGGCGCACCGACTTAGCCGAGCGCGCATCGTCACGGAGACAGTGCATCTCTGTGTGCGTACGCTGCTGACATGTTACCGACATGTCAAGAATCGTGCAGCGCCTCACGCCTGCAAACCAATGAACTATAAGGCGTGGATTGGCGTGGAAAGTGACATGTTGACAAGCCTATTTTGTTGTGCGTGCCATTTCCTTATTATTCGCTCTGTACTTGTGCTCTAACGTTTGACGTATTCGTGAAAGTCGTAAAATTCACCGAAAAGTAAGATTTGCTTGCGGAAGGACCGTTTTCACCTCCTTTCGATAGTCGTAAAACGGCTGTTTTCCCGTATATTTAGGCTTTGTTTTATGGCTGTTTGTTTATTGTCGTAGGAAAAGGATAGTTTTCGGTAAATTTTGGAAGTGTTCTGAAACGATCTAGAGTAATGTTTTATTGAAATGTTTTTTTATTTGAAAATGGCACGCACAACAAAATTGGGTGTTTTCCTCGCCTCGATAGTAAGAATTCAATATGGCCGCGGTGACCATCCAGGAGCCTTAACGAACTGCTTCCTATAGATATTTACAAATTGTTGCGCCGGACTCGAGTTATAGCCAGGCAGTTATCTTTTAAGCATGTATGGTGCACGCACGGTATGATTTATGTCCGCAAGGTACGTGGCCAGCCTCCCATATTGATTACTTCTGAGGCTGATTTAGCAGGGCTTCAATGACCCTCGGCTGATGCTGGCTGTGTTCCTTCTGCTTCCATGACCTGGCTTCACTTATATATTTCCGACGATCTTGCTGACTCTGACATTTGTGATGGCACATGCTTGTCTCTCTTGTTCACCACTTTATGTAATATGATTTACATGCTTTTTCACTTTACGTTTAACGTGACAATTGCTTTTGGTTTAATGAAAGTTCTACATATGCACCTCTCTTTTTCACCACTATGAAATATTTAATGATTTATAAGCTTTTTCTCTTTATGTTTAACTTTATAATCGTTTCAGGCTTAAGTAAGTTCTACATTCGTCTAATTTACGTGGTTATACTCGTTCTTTTGTTTGAGAGAGCACAACAACTGAATTCCGTTGATTTATAATTCGCCAGCAGTATTTCAGATAATTTACACTTTTCAACGAAATTCTTAGCTTTACATTCTTAGCTGTATATTTCGCTACTTATTTGTTCTTGCTTTGCGTATTTGGATATTTCCTGCTACTTATTACTAAATTAAACTAAATTACGCGTTGCGTAATTTTAATTTAGTTCTTAAGCTTTACATTCTTAGCTTTATATTTCGCTACTTATCAGTCCTTGCTTTACGTATCTGGATATTTCCTGTTACTTATTTTTAGTACTATTTCTTACTACTATTGTATTTCATTGTTTTACTACGTTAACTATTAGTTCTTAAGCTACATATCATGATATTTTCTGCTACTTATATATATAGCTCTTTCTGTTTCTTAAATTTGCTGTATATTTTGCTATTTTCATCTTTTGTTACTATTTTATATTATATTGTATACTTTGCTTATTGTATCTTTGCCCCTTAGCCTATGCTCGGGCATAATAAACAAATCAATCAATCAATCAATCAATCAATCAATCTCTCTCTCTCTCTCTCTCTCTCTCTCTCTCTCTCTCTCTCTCTCTCTTCTCTCTCTATCTTGGGACAGTCACGTCGCTCATATCTCCAGGAGGGTACACTTCACACTGCATAAGCTCAAATTTCACAAAAACTCCTTAACATTTCAACTGCGTGTGAAACTTGTGTCAGCTTTGATTTTGCCTCTGTTGGACTACTGTTCTCTTGTGTATAACGACGTTACTGATGAGCTCAATGTGAAACTGCAGCGACTTATTAATTGTGCGATTCGTTTCATCTTCAACCTGCGACGCGACGAACACATTACGCCTTACCGTCATCGACTTGGGTGGCTGTCGGTTAGAAACAGACGCCTTTATTTCCTTGGCATCGAAATGTATAAGATATCTCACGCTATGTCTCCTAGCTACCTCTCCGTGATCTTTGTTAAAGCCGATCTCTCCATCAGACGATCGTCACGGCTGGCGCTACCTCATACTTTCCAAATTCCCAATCACAGAACTGAGACTTACCATAAGTCCTTTCACCTAGCGGGAATTTATTTATGGAATTCGCTTCCTACCGAGGTAGTGTCGTCTTCGTCTCTCAACGAATTTAAACAAAAGCTCAACGGCTATCTATTTACACTCGAGCTCAGTTCTGTTTGAGGGTCTACCTTGTGGACATCCGCCGTTCTAGTAGGACGTGGCGCTAGCGCGTGTTAGGTTTAAGCACATTTAGTCTAAGTTTTCTAGTCACTGTTCATAAGTTGTTGCTCCTTTAACCTCTAAGTTAGTCTTAAGTTTCAATGTCAATTTTCTGCGGCGACTTTTATTTGTTGTCTGAGGGAGCACGACCGAATTTCGTTGATTCCTAATTCCTCAGCATTGTTTCAGTCACTCATACTTTTTCAGCGAAATTTGGTTGTGACGCATTGGCTTTGGTGGAAATAATGCTTTTACCTTGCAATTTAGTCTTCATTATCTTCATTATTTCTGCTTTTGCTCACTTTTTTATCATAGTTATTGCGTCGTTCTATTTCATACTTACTCCAACTTTTGTCTTATTTCACTCTTGTTTACTCATGTATATCCCTGTATCATTCAACCTTTGCCTA
>JASTWR010000707.1:0-86644 GCA_030770355.1 Harpagoxenus sublaevis
ATTAGGAACTGTCATGGGGTAGCAGCCTAAGTGTTTATAGGCGTGAACCAAGGATCCCGAGTTTGAGTCCAGTCGGCTCCGTTAATTTTTCCCGTTCTCTTACATTAAAGGAAAATAAAATAGTACAACATTGCACAAATACTTACTCGTTCTTATGGGAAGTGGTTATCGTCATGCTAAAGCGTGCATGTTCGTCGTATGCATCAAGTAAAGGTTGGCGATTCTCACTATCAAATATCGTAAAATATTGTTGCAAGAATTGACTAGCTATCTCCTGTATCTTTGCATCAGCGACAAATATTCTTTGCGATGAAGGTATTTCGGCAGCTTCGTCAACTATATCAAAGCCAATCGGTCGCGGTAATTCTATATCATCCTGTCGAACAGCGTAATAAAAACTTATGTTACACTTACACGAAAGAAAAACGAATTTTGA
Organism: Harpagoxenus sublaevis; assembly: GCA_030770355.1. Lineage (NCBI taxonomy): Eukaryota > Metazoa > Arthropoda > Insecta > Hymenoptera > Formicidae > Harpagoxenus > Harpagoxenus sublaevis. The sequence goes on from JASTWR010000707.1 coordinate 437, forward strand.
ATACGTAGCAATATACACAATACTCACCAAACGCAACAATTTTGGAAACCGCCCCCGAACATCCCTATAATTAAAAAAGAAGAGACCACATGGTCCAATAACAAATAGCAAAAACGTAAACTTTATGATTAAATAATACAAAAAAAAGCAAATGCAAATTAACTAAAATATTTGAAAATTAATCGCGCGATAATGTTGTTTGATAAAAGCTTATAATTTAATAACAGGTAACGACAAATGTTCTATCCGATCTAATGAATAGAACATAAGCTATGAGAAAAAAAATCTCAAAAATTGCCTATTTTTCAGATGCTTTTGAGCGAATCCCCCCTTAAAGATGTTTAACTTAGAAAGTTATCAAACTGAATATAACATAATCACTGCCGAAATGCCACGAACGGATTAGCGATTTACTCCCTGTTTTTCAGTGAAAAAAAAATACGTTAAAACAATACATTACCTAACATAGTCATTTTGTCGAGTTTTATACTTGTTACAGACAGGATTTCCAATTAACTTCAATTCGTCCAATTTTAGATTTTTAATGGCATCTAGTTGGTGAATGTCTTTGATCTAGAATATGAAATTAACTCAAACCGTTGAAACCGAACATTATGTCGGTGATCATATTATATGTAACATATTTTCACATTCGATTAGGTACACTCACCTTATTATCCCCAATATAAAGAATCTTCAATTTCGGGAACTTCTCATCTAGCACGCCGAGTTTATTAATGTTCTGCAGCTTATTACCCTCTAAACTCAATGCCTCTAAATTCGGTACGTGTTCACTTACAATATCCACCACAGTCATCAACATAACAGGGTAGGACAACGCACAAAAGTAATCAGAGTGAAGATCTGTAAGATAAATACACGTAAGCTACCACTTTCAAATTGCATTAACATCTTTAATTAATATAGTGTCTCTAATTGTTGTCTTTAATCTAATGTATTTGTAGGGTTATAATTTTCTTCTTACCAGGATCAAGATGAAATTTAGACAAATTTAAAGCATTTGTTCCTTGGTTATATCTCTTAACCATTGCTTGCTTCAATCTTTCCTTCAATTTTTCATCAATATCATACGCCGGAGACCCTTTATTGGGAGCCGCCTTTACTTGCAGCTTGAATCCATCACTCATTGTAATCTTTCGATCGCAGTTTAACAATGCGGTGACCGCTTTAGGATCATCCACAAAGAAACTGGCTTCATTTCCCATTAGCTTGTACTGTAAATAAATTTTCTATTTTAGCCGTGAAAATTTATGGTTTCAAACTGATTTTTACTTATCGCATTATTTATATGCATGAGATGTAAATTATATTGATATTATATATATATTAAATAAAAAATATAGATTAATATATAATATAAAAATATGTATTTACCGTTATGGGAATGAACACTTCAGGATGCATATAATCCAAGAGGGTTTTTATAACATAATCTTTCTCATACTTATAACCACATGGTATCTATAAGATACAAATAGAAATTTATTCTAAATCTATAATATATATATATGCGTCATTTTGATTATAATTACAGAAATATACTTACAGTGATTTTATACCAATTGGATTCCGGAAGAGGCCGCATTTTAAAACCTGATTGGCCTCCCTTGAAATTTCTATTCGGCATCGGATTGTTCCTCCCACGGGAAACTGTTCGCCAAGCTCTTTCACCTCTATTAACTCTCTGATTGATTATCACCTGTCTTTTATTATTGTTCGAACTGTCAGTCATTGGAATATCTTCGTCCAAACTTGTCAATGCTAATTTACGTATATCCCTTTGCTTAGACCTAAAAATCTTAAACGATACGCGCTGTTGATGCTTGATGGGACCGAATTGAGGCCCATCATCCCTTCCTACATTCCTTCCTACGCGATCATCATGACCTAAAAATGAAACAGTGATAAAGCAGTAAAATTACATGAAATAATTATTATTCTTATCATAAAACAGTTATTTTGCGATCGATATTTCAGCGATTCTTTCTTGCAATTTCTCATAAAAATTGCACAATCTGAATAACCTTGCAGATAACCCTGGGATAACACAGCCGTTAGGTTCCTGTAAAACGCCTTGTAGTGCTAAATTTTGTTATACGATGCAGCAAGAAATGTTAAAGAATTAGACGCAACATAAAATCCTGGTTCCAAAAAACACAAATATCCTGAAAATACTTTAATCGTGTTAGAGTGCATCTCGCGTCGCATGAATGCCGTATTATACAAGAATTTTCGCAATTATCCGATCGTATTAGAACTGAATCGCGTTACGCAGTGTGGCATTAACTCTCCAGTGGGCGCGTTAAAATTTGAAACGTAAAAAGGCGCGTGGGGTGTAAATTAAACCCCACATATATGCCATAAATATTAAATCAAGTAACATTTTTTGTTTATTTTTTTTCCAAACACGTTTTCGACAACGTGTACATACACCGGTGGTACACTGCATATCTCACAAGAAAATGTCAGTGGAGCCACCGGTGGTACTTTACTTACACCATTCAATCAAGCAAAAGAAACTTCGGTCACAGTTGAGACCCTATACGTATCCGCCGTCGTCGCGAACAAAAGGATATTCTGGTTTGAAAGGTCGTAAGAAAAAGAATTTTTTTACGATCTTACGAATGATCGTAAATATCTTTTTTTTACAACCCTACGAAAAAGGAAAAGAGAAATTTGTTTTACGACCTTTCAAACCAGAATACTTTACGACTTATGAAAAAGTAAAGAAAAGAAACTTTTCAGGAATTTTTTGAAGAAAAACAAAAAAGCGACAAAGCAAGTAACGTTAAATTTTGCAGGATCTTTAGCCTTATTTTAATAATATATTTTTATTTTAACAAAAACGCTCCTTCTTTGTTACTAGAACACTACAAGCGCACGCTGCGCTTCTGTCTGATATTTATTGTTTTCTCATCCCCAAAGCTCTAGTCAGCGCTATGAGTAAATCTGCATTAGTAATACAAATTGCCAAATCTCCAAATACAAATTAACTCGTATCTGGCAGTCATCATGTTAATATACTTTAAGATATAAGTATGTAACAATGAATAATGTTAAGAAGTTTTGAATATTCTGATTTGAAAGGTCATGAAAGAAAGATTGTTCGGAATCGAACTCCGGAAACCATGTGATAAAACTATGTCGTTTTGAACTCAGTCGTTTTGAAAATGGTCATAAATCCTTAATTGAATATCTGTCGAAATTTCTAATAAATGCAAATATGCTCAAAGTAGCTTCGGGTATAAATCACATGGTTTTTCGGAAACACCGAGAGTTAGGAAAAAAGGGACTGTTACGTTTTTCTGGCCATGTCGATTCTCTTTCCTCTGTCTCGGGTATCTGCCAAATTTGTCACGGCTTTTTCGGCCGGATCAAAGGAACGCCGAGAGAGTTGGGTCTATAGGCCTCTCGGGATAATCCCTCGCACGAGTCAAGCAATTTTCAAATACTTAAATCCGTTGGACGCCAGACGCGATGTCCTCGCGTCTACTAACTTTTTGTTGAATTGCGTGTAATTAGCTAATGTTATAAAGAGAATGTATGTACCTAGAAAGCCATTTAAAGCAGCAACACAAATATTAAATTACACGTGCGAGTATGTACACATATGTTATCAAAGATACATAATGCTCTATAATATTTATTATTTTCATATATTTTTTATTTTGGATTTTGAATAATTTAATATGCATAACTCAAATCGAGAATCCTTTTTCTAAATATGGCTTGGCAGTAGATTCCAATCGAAAATTCGATTTTGCCGAAATTGAAAAAGAGTTTTGGCGAAATTGATTAAGTTGTAATCTGCTGGGCAAAGGGTACCCCACGGTAAGATAGGCAAAATGCCACTGTCAATGAAACGGAAAAATGACTTTGGATTTGCATAAGTACACTAAAAAAAGAATTTTCTACGATTTTTCCGACCATCTATCCCCCCTCCTTTTCCTAGTGGCACCAAAAAGCCGCCTTTTTCGAAAATTATTTTTTTTCCGGTTCCTTCATGCTAAAAATTTTGAAAAAATTTGAGAATGTAGCTTATACAAAGTACTTAGCACACAATTTTTTTTAGTTTTAGGCGCGTTGAATACCTAACCTAAAAAAATAAAATAAATATTTGAATTAATTTTTTTCTAATTTCTTTGATAGTTGCAGGTCTAATTACTCTAGAAAATTGTATATTTTAGTGTTCTACATGTATTAGAATTTTTTCAGATTTTTCGGAATGGTGGGCCGTACTCAAAAATGCGAAAAACCCTATTTTTAGCCACTTTTGGGCCTTTTATGGTCCTCAAATGATTGATAGTGCCTTAACTGACTCTAAAATAAACATAATATATTACTTTTGGATATATGTTGTCAATATTTGATACATTCCGATACGTCTCCTATGTTTTTGAGCATGAAATCAGTCATAACTCAACGAGAAAACCCTACTTTTTGTATAAAAGTGCCTATTTTTTGTCGATTTCTGGATTTTTGGTTATTTTATCTAAGTTTTTTTGCATATGATTGGTAAATGTGAATATAAATATAATAAAAAATTGTACTTCTTATACAAATATTTCAAAGAAATCGTTCATTTATTCAAATATATACATTTTTATAAAAAAAAATTAATTTTTATGATTCCATGATCGTCTCTTTAATCCTCCTCGTCACTATCTTCCTCAATTACTGGTGTTACTTCTTCGAAGTCAAACAATGTTGTAAGTATCTCAGCTGGTCGAATAATCCTTGACAAGTATCTTGCATGAGACAGGTAAGAAACTATGGCGGCTATATGCGAGCAACACCCTATAGTTCTGTTACCATTAGCGCAGTTACAGCATTAACGTCTGACACCGTTGAGTCCCACACTATCAGGTTGATATTGTAAATAAGATTTGTAAAGTACTTTACAAATCTTATTTACAATATCAACCTGATAGTGTTGTAAAGTACTTTACAAATCTTATTTACAATATCAACCTGATAGTGTGGGACTCAACGGTGTCAGACGTTATTGCTGTAACTGCGCTAATAGTAACAGAACTATAGGGTGTTGCTCGCATATAGCCGCCATAGTTTTTTACCTGTCTCATGCAAGATTCTTGTCGAGGATTATTCGACCAGCTAAAATACTTACAACATTGTTTGACTTCGAAGAAGTAACACCAGTAATTGAGGAAAATAGTGACGAGGAGGATTAAAGAGACGATCATGGAATCATAAAAATTAAATTTTTTTTATAAAAATGTATATATTTGAATAAATGAACGATTTCTTTGAAATATATGTATAAGAGGTACAATTTTTTATTATATTTATATTCACATTTACCAATCATATGCAAAAAAAACTTAGATAAAATAACCGAAAATCCAGAAATCGACGAAAAATAGGCACTTTTATACAAAAAATAGGGTCTTCTCGTTGAGTTATGACTGATTTCATGCTCAAAAACATATGAGACGTATCGGAATGTGTCAAATATTAACAACATATATCCAAAAGTAATATATTATGTTTATTTTAGAGTCAGTTAAGGCACTATCAATCATTTGAGGACCATAAAAGGCCCAAAAGTGGCTAAAAATAGGGTTTTTCGCATTTTTGAGTACGGCCCACCATTCCAAAAAATCTGAAAAAATTCTAATACATGTAGAACACTAAAATATACAATTTTCTAGAGTAATTAGACCTGCAACTATCAAAGAAATTAGAAAAAAATTAATTCAAATATTTATTTTATTTTTTTAGGTTAGGTATTCAACGCGCCTAAAGCTAAAAAAAATTGTGTGCTAAGTACTTTTTATAAGATATATTCTCAAATTTTTTTAAAATTTTTAAGAGGAAGGAACCGGAGAAAAAAAATAATTTTCGAAAAAAGCGGCTTTTTGGTGCCACTAGGAAAAGGAGGGGGGATGGATAGTCGAAAAAATCGTAGAAAATTCTTCTTTTAGTGTACTTATGCAAATCCAAAGTCATTTTTCCGTTTCATTGACAGTGGCATTTTGCCTATCTTACCGTGGGGTACCCTTTATGCAGATACGTGCAGTAATTTGTTGCGGGCATAAATGAAAGCTATTATTTTTATTTCACAATATCATATTATTTAATTACAATTATTAGTTTAAGATTACTGAGTGCAATGAGATCTACAGTACAAAACATTTATTACTTAAAATTTATTTAATATAAAATGTTTATTTTTCACAGATTTTCCAAAGATTTGTTTAAAAAATATTTTTATTTTATGTTCAGAAATTGTATTATTAAAATAATGGGATATGGTTGTGATACTACGGATAGTATGCAGCATACTACAGATTGTGATAACATCATTATTTTAATAATTACATTATGATATTTAAGCCCCAGACACAATGCGAGGCGATAGCGATAGCGATAGAATAGCGACCAATAACCGACGAGTTATGTTTTCCAACTCGTCGGTTATTGGTCGCTTTTCTATTGCTATCGATATCGCCTGTCGCTATCGCTATCGCCTCGCATTGTCTGGGGCTTTAGAAAAAAAATGATAGTATGTATATGTATATGTGCGCGCGTATACATATGACTTTTTTACGTCTTTTATGACCATTTTTTCAGTTTCTACCGAAATTGACACATAATCGAATATTCATTTTTGATTTAGGTCAAAATTAAAAAAGATTGTTTCGGTCGGACTCTCTACACTTGGCAGTCAACGTGTTAACAGGTTCAAACTTTAATTTCAATGTTCTTTCGATAATAATTGATTCTGTATTGAAATGAGTTTAGAATATTTATTTTTTACGAGCAGTTGTGAGGTATAAAATACCCCCCCCCCCCTCCCGGGAAAAAATGTTTCATACAAACCATGTATAAATATATATAATTATATGGGAAATATATAGTCCACATATAAACATGTTGTCTTTTTTTTGTATAATCTCTGTTTGTATATAAAGATAATGAAAAAAAAATAATAAAAAAGAGAATCTCTAAAATAATTAAAAAGATTATTTTTGCATTGAATTTTTTTATAAAATGTGAAGTTTTAGAAAATGAGAAAAATTTGCTTATATATAATCATACATAACAGCTGTTACATTTATATATATGATTATACATAGCCAAATTTTTCACATTTCCTTAAACTTCACTTTTTTTATAAAAAATGCAAAGCGAAAACTACTTTTTAATTATTTTTAAATTCTTTCTTTTATTATTTTTCCTTATATTACAAACAAAGATTGTACAAAAAAAAGAAAACAATGTATGGACATATTTTGTAATTATTATATTTACTTACACACGTCTTTATATAAAAATTTTTATTTTTTGTCTGTTTTGTTTTCTCGCGTCCAACGCCAACGGCATTTCTCATAAAAAAATGAGAGTAAATGATAAATGCATGGGATCATAGACGCGGGTGAGAGCACAGAATGGTTGCGCGCCCGAATCATGCATAACTGGTTACAAAGCGGGGGAAGGTACTCACCGAAGTAACCCTTGTCCTTGTTTCCTCGGATGTTAAGACTTCCCCATTTGTTCCACTTCTTCGACATTTTCCTGGCGCCAAGAAACCCACGGCAAATCTGAACCAAATAGCGAAACTGCTAACGCAATTCGTCCTACTCTCTCACAACTGTACCCCTCTTTCTAATCTCTACTTCCCTAATTCAACTTTGCTGCTAACAAACGACACAAAAACGCGTCATGCACGAACCTTTGCTTCGGCACGAATGACGAGATGACGGCAAGCCGACGCTCTCGGGAGTCTCGGGGTGAAGCGTTACTTTGCACGCATGCGCAGGGTAAAGGTGCAGTATACACGTGTAACCATATAACGCTCTCCCCTCCGATTTTCCTAAAATTTTGTAAGTTTATATACATATATATATATTTTGTATACCTATATATTTTTTTATACTACTCAATTATTTTCTATTTTTCTATGGGAAACTTATTTTGACATTTGTGTGATTTCTGACAATTAATCAAGTATAACTTGAATTTATAGAACATTCTCTGCGGGCTTTCTTTAAAAAAATCTGAAAAGGAAATGTCTCGTTTGAGAGAACTTTATATTGCCTATCTGTAAAACGATTGCCACCCACAGCCTTATTTTCCAAACTGTGCTCACTGTGATTATTTCGCATGTAATAGAAAGAGACAAAAATGAAATTAATTTTTGCATGTGCTTTATATGCCATGCACATACTTGTGCACTGCTGTGAGTTTACCACGTAATTTTAGTTTATTACAGAGTAGTAACTGTCGTGTAATTTATATATGTATGAGTACACATGACACGATGGCGTCCCTCTGTAATAAACTAAAATTACGTGGTAAAATCACAGCAGTGCGCAAATATGTGCATATGAAGCAAATGCAAAAGTTAATTTCACTTTTGTCTCTTTCAATTACATGCGAAATAATCACAATAAGCAGTTTGTAAAATAAGGTTGTGGTTGGCAATCGTTTTACAGATAGGCAATAAAGTTCTTTCAAACGAGACACCTCCTTTCCAGATTTTTTCAAAGAAAGCCCACAGAGAATGTTCTAATTCAAGTTATACTTGATTAATTGTCAGAAATCACACAAATGTCAAAATAAGTTTTCCATAGAAAAATAGAAAATAATTGAATACTATAAATTAAATAATTTAAAAAATCATAGTTTCTTAATGTGGAGTAATTAAATTTCAAGTATCAAGATAGAACATAAGAATGTAAGAAAAAGAAAAAACAATTTTTACGTTCTCTTTTATAATTTTTGTGAGCTTAATACATGTATACCATATACATGTATATGTATTACGAAAATTTTTTGTATGTATATGTATTACGAAAATTTTTTGCAGCCCAAACAATATTAATATATTGTATTCTAAAGAATAAAATACAGGCACAGCTGCAAGCTTTTATTTTTTAATACAAAGAGAAAATATAAATGTATTTTTTTATTAAACAATTTTGTTAACAAACAACAACAACGGCCAATATTTCCGAAAATAGTGCAAAATAAAACAACGTATTATAAATACCTACATATTCGGTAAAAAATAGATTTAAAAAAGTATTCACACGACACACTCTAAACTTAATTGCTAACATTTAATTTGTAATAATAATATATTGTATTTGTAATAATATTGCAATAATAAATTATAACCATTTTTGTACAGAGATACTCTAAGACGAAGATTTACACGATATTTAATGTAAAAGCAATGGTTGGAAAATCCCAAACTTAAAAAGCAGGTATCTTTGTGAGTCAGCAGACCACCTGCTGTGCTGGAAAATATTTCGGGGGTACAAGGTTCCAAGGTTTTCTGAGGAATTTCTTGGGTATTGAAAAGGGTTTTTCCTTAAGGTCCCTTTGATGTCAACGCAGGCTACCTGACGTTCTATTGAAATATGTTTGAAACACATGTTTCACTGTCTCTAACTTTCTTAGCCGCTGCATAGCAACAAGAGATTTGCAAACAAATCATACACAAATTATATCAATTTTATAAAATTATATTTCCTGTTGATAAATAAAACTGTACGGTTATATTAATAGATGCATTCAGTATTACAATCGCTTAGTACTGAGCGGCTAAGTAGCATTCAAATATGATTAGTCCTTATGCACATGTACCTACGCTTTGACTACATTGAAATCTGACTATTCGTTCTCATTAATCTTGTCAAACATGAAAAATGTGTGTGCCACCTTTTCTACACGGGATATCCTTAAGTAGTTACTTAACGTTTTACATAGAAAGGAAACTTGATATTTTTGAGCGGTTATATATAAATTCGGTTTACACTTTACAGTATTTAAAAGAATAAATAAATATAATAAATTAACATTTTTATTTACATGATTTGTTAAAATTATATAAAAGTATAGATTTTATATGATTAAGGGAGACCCGGGCGAGACCGTCCTGAGGGTGAAAGCGTCAAATCAAATATCTCGGAACCTGATGTATATTGTGCGAACTCGCTATTAACATTGTAAACGCGTCTTATGGTACCCATGTGACCAACGGAGTTTCGGCAGGTTATCTGCCGTGTTATGATTTTTACGAGGGCAAACGTGTTTTCGGAAGGTGAAAGTGAAATTTTCTGCGCGTGGAAATTTTGTAATATCTGCAATAATATTTGCTCTCCAAATCTCCAGGTACGTGATTATAAAGAGTAATGCATGCTGAACACGAATCCAGTGTAGTTTTTTCATTATCGTTCATGTCTAATATTTCGTGGGCGATCAAACCTGAAACTTGTGTTTAGGGCTAATTCGTCAGTAAGCACTGCGGGCGGATTCGGCAGTCTCGTCACTGTGGCGCGCCGGGCGCACGACTTCAGCTCACGGCGATTTTAGGGTAGGTTTCCCTGTGTTGCACGTGCGTCATTGTTAGTAGGTACATTGCAGGGAAATAATGGTACGCACGTATCGTCGCAAAACGACTCCCGTCGACAAGCAGAAACTCAAGTAGGCAGTTCTTGCGGTGAAAAAAGATAAAATGAGCGCTTACGCAGCTGCAAAACAATTCGATGTCCGGAGAAGCACGTTAAACAACTGGTTGAAGAAGAACAACAATTAACAATTATTAACAATTATTAACAATTATTAACAATTATTAACAATTATTATTAAGAATTATTATTAACAATTATTATTAACAATTATTAACAATTATTATTATTATTTATTATTAACAATTATTAACAATTATTTTTTAATAATGTTTTGCATAAAAATTTTAAAAAATAAATTTTTATATTTTTTTCTTAAAAAGCAATTATTAAAATGTATCCTATCATTTTTCAAGATCAGCTATGCGTATTAGTATTGAAAATGCAGTGTGACGGATCCGCCCTGAGGGGGTGACGATTCCACCCTGCCATTTTTGAGATCTCAATTTTTCCACCGTTGTCGTTTTTGCTCTATACCGGTTAAACAAAACGACGTAGACAAAAATTTTCTATATAAATTTTGTAGCTAAAGGTTCACTCTTTACAATCGTATACCACATTTAACTATAATTATTTATTTTTGTAGTTATAAACAGTTTTATTCTGATCGTGTTACAACATAGAACGGTAGATTGCGCACAACAATTATTTCGCAATACGGGCGCTCGTTACAAAGACTGTTTCTCGAGACGAGGAAGAAGGAGGGAGGGGGGCAAAACGGAAACCACGTAAGCGAGTGTTGCCAACAGGAAGAAAATAATCAAACTAAAAACTAACAATTTTGTTGTTAAAAATCGGCACCGAAAAAAAACTGACGGTCTCGCCCGGGTCTCCCCTAATTATGTATATTTATGTGGTTAATTATAAGGAATTAATTATAAATAATTAGCAATTAGTATTTATTATTAAATAATTGAACTATTATAATTCCTTCTTTGTATTTTGTAATAATTATATAATACACATAAAGTTATATCATATAATTATAATAGAATAAGAAAGAGGATAAAGATTTATGGCCGGTATTCATAGTCGGATCTTATATTCAAGATCATCTTAAGTCTGGTCAAAGACAGTCTTAAGGGGATCCTAAACCGAAGGCCGAACTTCGACGATGTCGATAATGTCGATACGAAACGTGATTTTCGCACAGCTACCAGTTTTTTTTGGATTTATAAACTTAAAAATTTTTTTCAGGATTAAAGTATAAACGCAAACGGATACGGCTCTGTTCGTGTTTTCGTTAAAAAAAAAAAAAATTTTTTTATATAATAAATAAAATTAGCGACGGAGTTGCTGGATGTGGTTTGTGGTCTCTATCTGGCACTGAGTTTCTTCTTGGAACGAATGGCCGTTGAAAGAGAATGCGTTGTTTATTTGGCGGCGCGAGCTGTAAGACGATCGAGACCAGATTTTGTTCGTTTTTTGGTAATGTGTCAATTTTATAGCAACAAGAAGAAATATTGGTAAAAATCTTATAAATACAGACGTATAGTCATCACTCTTATGATAAAAAAATACATTATAAAAAACTTAAAAAAACATTAAAATTTTATTTAATATTTAGGAACATTTGGAGTATCTATACGATGCCGTACTGACATATTTGGAATACTCCGAAACCTATGAAAATTACTCCTAAAATAAAAATAAGTTATTAAGATAAAATTACACTCACGTTCTACACAACTCAATATTGCGTGGAACATGTTGTTGTTTGAATTTTTTAATTTCTTGAAATTGTTACATGTGTGTTTCTGTTTGCTTTTGAACAAACTTTGACGAGCAATTATTTCTAAAAAAAGATAAAAAAGAGGAAAAGGCTTGAGAGATTTACCCCATACAAAAAAATTTTTTGGCGCACGTTGCAACGCAGTACTTGCTAATCTCAATTATATTATATTAGAGCATAACATTCATTAAATACGATAATCAGTTATATATTATACCTACTAAAATTACAGAGAATTAATTAAATTAATTATCTATGTCGCACGCAAGAGCAGTTTTACTTTTTCTTATACCCCTAAACTTCGAGCGTTAATTATATTAACACAGAAACTGCAATTGTGGGTTTTGGTTGTGTCAGTCTCGTTAGGTCTAATATTACACACTGTGCATCGTTATTATTATATTAGGTAATTATGCATAAAAGGGGCATCCTCTCCGATTTGCTTGATATTTTAGTATGTTGTTGGGGATGTCTTCCCGAGTCATTTCATATATATATATATATAAGGGTCGGACTCAAATAGCTTCGGAGATACAAGCTGAGAAAGGAGGTATTTATGCATAAAAGCGACTCCCTCTCCGATTTGGTTTACTTTTTAATATGTTGTTGGGGATGTTTTCCCGAGTTATTTCATATATATATATAAGGGTCGGACTCAAATAGTTTTGGAGATACTGGCTGAGAAAGGCTAAAAATCATAAATACGAAAATAAACGTTTAATGATAATTTATTCAACACTATCATTAGGAATCTGAAGGATTTCAACCAAGTGTGTGCTTTGTATGTGCTTCAACTTATAAAGCACATACTTGTAAAGCGCGTCACTAACCCATAGGTTAGTGGCGCGCTTTATAAGTATGTGCTTTGTATGTGCTTCAACTTAGAAAGCACATATTTGTTAAAGCAGAGAACAGTTGGTATATGAAAAGTACATATTTATATGTACGATGAATAGTTGGTATATAAATACCCATCCCTGCATGCGGAGAAGTGCGGCAGTCCCTGTGTAGTACAGCCTGTTTGTTTATGTTTTCAAAGTGACTCTATTGGTTTGTTTACGCTCGGATTACCGTATTCTTCGATGCAATGGCTGAAATCTTTCAGATTCTTAATGATAGTGTTGAATAAATCATTATTAAACGTTTATTTTTGTATTTATTATTTTTATCCTTTCTCAGCCTGTATCTCCGAAGCTATTTAAGTCCGACCCTTATATATATATATGAAATAACTCGGGAAGACATCCCCAACAACATATTAAAAAATCAAGCAAATCGGAGAGGATGCCCCTTTTATGCATAATTACCTTATATTAAAATATTAAATATAGTAAGTCCTGCACATACCGCTATTATATCATTATTATTTTTCCAATACGTTTTGGTCGTCAATTCTTATTTATTTAACCATCACAGGTAGATTTTTTCAAGAGGACAAGAGGAAAGAAGAGCTATAATTTGCTCGAGGTACAAAATTATAAGTACATGCATAAAACCGATCGATTAATTATGTTGAGAGAGTTAACGTAAAATCATTCGCTTACAGGTAACTGAGAATACAGAGAGGTATATCCGAATAAAAGAGAAATTCTATTCGTATGTGTATATTTTCATATAAATTAGCATGCTCTTTTATAATGTAAGTTTATACAAATAAGAAACAATTTATAAAATATCATTTTTTAATTCATATTACACAGTCAAGCAGTGCTCATACAAGCAATTCTTAATACCTACATTACGATACTTATTAATAGACATTTACATTATGTATAACATATCATTTTATGTAAAATTTATACAAAACACTATCACTCATTAATTACATATACTAATAATAATTTGATGATATTTACTCGTTCTCTCTCTCATTTTTGCCATGCAAGAATGTTTACTTATGTAACGTCTATATTACATATTTTCTCCATTTGCACGCGTTTTACAAATAAAAAATACCTATAACTAATCATCTTCTTCGTGTATATCAACGTAAAAAAAAACAGTCTGTTTTCCGGTTACATCAGTGATTTATATATTGTGTTTACAAATGTATACGATATATACGGTATAATCTTTTCGATACTTCGCATTTGTCATCATCCAGTCAAAATATGCTACATACTTTTTTTAAATTAAAACTGTCGCATAACGAGTATGTGAGTATAAATTATTTATCTTTACCTACTAAAATTAGGCGCTTACGATATTATAATCTCCCACGCTACTACGCAAGTTGTCATTAATAGATGCGGTTAAATATATGGTTAACAACACATCTGCACACCAAACATCAGTTCTGCCTCTTAAGCACACAGAGTGTCTCTTGGTTCAAAAGAAATGCAGATACGTTATTCCCACTGTGACGATATAAGCTTATACGCACATATATCGTGGGGTGGGAGTGTACCCTGCAATGTGCTTAATCAACTGCTGCATCTCATGCGGACTTATTCACCTCGTTCTAGGAACGAAGGCTATGTCCTTTGAAAGGATTACGCCGTATCCTTATTGCCATCTCCCCACCTTAATGCCATAGATACCAGAGATAATATTTGGCATTCCTTTAATTTTCTGACACGTAACGTGTCCTTTAGTCCCTCGAACGACTTAGGGACCTCAAACTTAGGGGAACACCAGAATATAATTCTGGAGTTAAAATTTTCAGAACATCATCCTGGTATCATGATGGTTCTAGCTGTTCGTTGTTCCAACGAACGTAGATGTGTGTGCGTGTGTGTATGTGCCAACCACATCTTCAATAAGAATGTATAAACTATATCCTCAATAAGATAAAAACTAAAAGTTGCGCTTTACATATACGCAACGCTAATATATATATATATCGCGAAAAAAATTGAATCCGTCACGAATATTCTCCAATCAAATAATTCGTACTCACATAATGTACGCGAACTCAGTTCAGCGAGCACCTACGTGCCCACCGACTTGCAGACGCTTATGCGTCTATAACCCCTATATCCTATAACACTATAATTTACAATTTAAAAAACTTATTCAATACAATTGTATCGACAAATGTTATGTTAAATGACTAATTTTGAGAAACTGCTTATACTTTCTACAAAATTGCACTAGCTTTTTCTTTAAATATTGTTTGATATGTATTAAAATAATCTGTTATTAAATTATTATACTCGCGATTCTTCTATAAATCTAAACGTGTATGTAGAAATCTGACCTACTTTATATGTGCGCGTAATAAAATCTAGTTAAGAGGGGATACTTGCTGAAAAATAAAATAAACAGTTTTTAGAATTTTTTTCACATAAACAAAAAATCCAGAAACTTGTTGTTTCTATTATTTACTAAAAAATGAAAGGGCTCTGATTAGAACAAACTTAATCATAGCAACCATCGAGGATAAACATTTTGGAACGGTACATTGCACCTTACATTTTAATAAATACTAGTTATCTTTATTATATACGAGAGAGAAACGCGATAGAAATCATAATAAAATAGTAAATAAATACATATGCAAAATAAGTTTGGGGGTTTTTCGTTTATGAGAAAAAACCTAAACATTACCTATTTTTTAGCGAATATCCCTTTCATAGAGTAAAAACATAATTCTACATTTAAAAAATCGAATTTTCGATATATACAAAAACTGTATTCTTCTTTTACTTAATTTCTTAGACGTAAAATTGCGTAAATTAACTGTACAATGATGTTAGATACAGTTAGGAGAATATTCTAACATGCTTTTTGTGATAGATACAAACCGAAATCTTTTTTACTTAGGTAAAAAGGTTCAGATACTCTTTAATGTGTCATAAAATATTCATATGTATTAAGCATAGAATCCAACTTTCTCATATAACATAAAAATCCTACGTTTATTTATTTATTTATTTATTTTTTCATAAAAAGTATCAATCTTTTAAAAATAGTCTCTCTCCCTTGCTTGTAAGTTCAATCTAAAAAATTTAAATTTTTTTATAATATCTGACATCATTGTGAATATACAATACATAAAACATGGAGAAATCGGCAATATAAAGATGATAATATAAATATAAATTTATATTTATATTATATTATATTAACATCTTTACATTACCGATTATAATTTTTTTTTCTTTTTGTACTTCTTATGAATCGAATAAATTGATTGATTTTGGAAAATGTAATTTGTATACGCTTATGAATGCGTCATAAAATACATCATAAAATTTGTTCTTTTATGATGTATTATATTTTACCAAATGGTATGTAATTCTTTACATATCAACAAATATTGTGTTACTATTGTACTATGCTAATAGTACGTAATACAATATTTTGTTAATATGGTACTATGCTAATATTGTACTAAAATAGAAATAGAAAATATTATATTAAAAATTTGAATATAAATGCGTACTTGTATTTTAACGCAAAATTAATGAAACTTTCTGTTTTTCACGCGGAAAGGCATAATTAAATTTTTTCACTTATTTAAATTTTTTTACGTTTTCAAATATTTTTGAATTTAAACATAAACTTTTTTTATACTATATATCAAAACTTGAGAACTGGATATTTGTAACAAAATATTACTTGTTATATGTAGAATGACAATTGTTTCTCTATATTGTGATCAGTGTAGCAGGAATCCGGCTTGTTCTTTCTATTAAATGCACATATATAATCTATGTTTAAACTTATACAATGTATATTTATCAATGTAACAGCACCAATGAAAAGTACCAAATGACCACAGTAGCACCAAATTGCTTAAAAAATATTAATAAATTTTGGAAATATTCAGTTAATCACTTTATATTTCATCATATATGATGATCAGTGATTTCATCATACATATTGCCCAGAAATTTATGATTTATAATATTTACAACTTTATTGTAAAGTTTCTCATAAACAAGATTTTCAAGAAAAAACTATAGTCTACAAATAATTCTTTTACAAAATAATTTTAAAGTACTTTTTACTAACGCTGTCAAATAATATACTGTGTACATGAAATTTGTTAAAAATTACAACATAAAAAATAATTATGATATTACATACATAAAATATTAAGATTATAATTTTTAACAATTTTCATGCGAATGTACTGTGTGCAATTTTGGGAGTTTGAATTTAAGCAAAACGGATTGCAGATACATCTTTCTAAAGTAATTCTATTAATGCGTATTAATATTCCTTTTTGTAGTACTTTCCTTACAAAATTAATAATTCTTTTGTCCCCAGAGATACAAAAATGGTAAGTAACAAATATCCAGATTCCATTCAAGTTTTGATACAAAATAAAAATAAGTATTTATACATGAAACAAATAAAACAATATAAACGATGGAATAGAATGAAGATCGATGTTTTACAAGAAGCTTGCTCTCGGACTTTTCTTACAAGTTATTATTATCACAGGTGCAAATTTTTTTACTCACTGTGTTTACTTCGTAAACGCTTCTGATGGTACCTGTCCACGTTTGTGGAACTCTTGAAAGGCAGAGAGTGCATTGTCATAATTCCATTGCGTTTCTTGTAAGCACTTCAAGCTCCATTCCAGATTCATATTTGTCTGCTGGCTTAACGTCACAGTCATCTGCTGCTTTATATCATTACTAACAATAAGTTCCGTAACCATAGGCGTCGCTACTCCTGTGGTTTCCACCGCCGACGTCGTCGGTTGCTGATTATTTAGTTGATTTAATTGTTGGTGCAGTTGCTTCAATTGCGCCTCAGACGGCTGACTGATATGCAACTGCTCATTTTGAATACAGTATCCCTCACCTTCCGGAACAATTATGAATGTCCGGTTAAAGTAGCGGATGGGCTCATCCTTGTTGTCAAGTTCTTGGAAGTAGCCCGTTATCGTGATGACCATCATCGCTTGCTGTAGATAAATAAGAAATAACATTTAAAAAACAATTAAATATGAGTTTGTCTTTATCTCTTATGTGAGTAATATGTAATACACAACAGCGTATGACCACTCGTAGTAACAAATAACTACTTACCGTAACAAGAGAGGTGTCCATAGTAAAAGTATCTAAGAAATGCCGCGTTTTCGGCATTTCCGATAAATTCGAAACTATTCCTAATCTACCTTGTTTCAACAATTTTAACAACTTCTGTCTCCTCTTTATGTCATTTATTCCGTATAAATTCCGGTTTTCCATAAGATATCCGTTTAACCTGTGACAAAAAGGATTTTAGTTCAATAATTAGTTGTATACGCAATATTAAGAATGTTAAGAATATATCGGTGACACAGGAATACTTAATGTAGGCATTTATGTTATGGGCCGTAAGGCCAGTTAGTTATTGATAAGAGAACGGGGAAATTAACTTCTATTAGGAACTGTCATGGGGTAGCAGCCTAAGTGTTTATAGGCGTGTGAACCAAGAATCCCGAGTTTGAGTCCAGTCGGCTCCGTTAATTTTTCCCGTTCTCTTACATTAAAGGAAAATAAAATAGTACAACATTGCACAAACACTTACTCGTTCTTATGGGAAGTGGTTATCGTCATGCTAAAGCGTGCATATTCGTCGTATGCATCAAGTAAAGGTTGGCGATTCTCACTATCAAATATCGTAAAATATTGTTGCAAGAATTGACTAGCTATCTCCTGTATCTTTGCATCAGCGACAAATATTCTTTGCGAAGAAGGTATTTTGTCAGCTTCGTCAACTATATCAAAGCCAATCGGTCGCGGTAATTCTATATCATCCTGTCGAACAGCGTAATAAAAACTTATGTTACACTTACACGAAAGAAAGACGAATTTTGAATACGTAGCAATATACACAATACTCACCAAACGCAACAATTTTGAAAACCGCCCCCGAACATCCCTATAATTAAAGAAGAAGAGACCACATGGTCCAATAACAAATAACAAGAACGTAAACTTTATGATTAAATAATACAAAAAAAAGCAAATGCAAATTAACTAAAATATTTGAAAATTAATCGCGCGATAATGTTGTTTGATAAAAGCTTATAATTTAATAACATGTAACGACAAATGTTCTATCCGATCTAATGAATAGAACATAAGCTATGAGAAAATAAATCCCAAAAATTGCCTATTTTTCAGATGCTTTTGAGCGAATCCCTCCTTAAAGATGTTTAACTTAGAAAGGTATCAAACTAAATATAACATAATCACTGCCGAAATGCCACGAACGGATTAGCGGATTACTCCCTGTTTCTCAGTGAAAAAAAATACGTTGGAACAATACATTACCTAACATAGTCATTTTGTCGAGTTTTATACTTGTTACAGACAGGATTTCCAATTAACTTCAATTTGTCCAATTTTAGATTTTTAATGGCATTTAGTTGGTGAATGTCTTTGATCTAGAATATGCAATTAACTCAGATCGTTAAAACCGAACATTATGTCGGTGATCATATTATATACATATTTTCACATTCGGTTAGGTACACTCACCTTATTATCCCCAATATAAAGAATCTTCAATTTCGGGAACTTCTCACTTAGCACGCCGTCTATTAATGTTCTGCAGTTTATTACCCTCTAAATTCAATGCCTCTAAATTTGGTACGTGTTCACCAACAATATCCACCACAGTCATCAACATAACAGGGTAGGACAACGCACAAAAGTAATCAGAGTGAAGATCTGTAAGATAAATACACGTAAGCTACCACTTTTAGATTGCATTAACATCTTTAATTAATATAGTGTCTCTAATTGTTGTCTTTAATCTAATGTATTTGTAGGGTTGTAATTTTCTTCTTACCAGGATCAAGATGAAATTTAGACAAATTTAAAGCATTTGTTCCGTGGTTATATCTCTTAACCATTGCTTGCTTCAATCTTTCTCTCAATTTGTCATCAATATCGTACGCCGGAGACCCTTTATTGGGAGCCGCCTTTACTTGCAGCTTGAATCCATCACTAATTGTAATCTTTCGATCGCAGTTTAACAATGCGGTGACCGCTTTAGGATCATCCACAAAGAAACTGGCTTCATTTCCCATTAGCTTGTACTGTAAATAAATTTTTTATTTTAGCCGTGAAAATTTATGTTTTCAAACTAATTTTTACTTATCGCATTATTTATATATGCATGAGATATAAATTATATTGATATTATATTAAATAAAAATATAGATATATATACAGGGTGTTCCAGACCTCACGTATAACCCGTTAATGACAGATTCTTAAGATTATTTGGAGACAAAAATCCTAATGCCAAAATGTCGAGGCTGCTACAGTATTTGAACGGGAAAGGTTTAAAGTTTACCAATCAGTTTGTCTAAGTTTCGCGCGCTCAGGGATGTCGTATATCAAAACGGCTCTTCCACACTTCACTCAACTCGATAGAAATATTTGAAATTATTATTTCTTTAATTTTTTTGTGCACTATTCTCAAGACTGACTTCCTAAATTGTTGTACGAAATCAGGATACATGTCGAGTTGTAAAGTATTCATGTAAAACGTGCCGCGGACAAATGACATTTAATTCTCATAATCGGTACAAAGTATGATGTGCTGCATAAAATGTCGATTAGAAAAAAAGATATTATTGAGAAAAAAAATACTATAAATACTAACATGTTTGGAAATAATTTAAAAAATTGTTTTATTAATTTTTTTGAAGAAGTACGTTTTCCAGAATGTAGACAAATAAATTATAATGTAGTTTTGCTATTGCTGCTTTGCGTGCGAGAAACAGACTTTCTAGAGCCCAACAGACAAATTAATGTTGTCGTTGAACGTTGCATTCGTACGATACAGAACGAAGAAGTGGTCTTCCAAACTGTGAACGATACATCGGTTGTCATTGAATGGAAACCGATGTTGAATTATTGTAGTCTTGCAATTCTACACATAGCAACTGCAAAAAAGATGCGCTAACTTTTATTAAAAGTTTAAGTTTAAAAGTTTAAGTTTTTAGTTTTTTTTTAGCGCATCTTTATTGCAGTTGCTATGTGTAGAATTGCAAGACTACAATAATTTAAGATCGGTTTCCATTCAATGCCAGCCGATGTATCGTTCACAGTTTGGAAGACCACTTCTTCGTTCTGTATCGTACGAATGCAACGTTCAACGACAACATTAATTTGTCTGTTGGGCTCTAGAAAGTCTGTTTTTCGCACGCGATACAGCAATCGCCAAACTACATTATAATTTATTTGTCTATACATTCTGGAACACCGTACTTCTTCAAAAAAATTAATAAAACAATTTTTTAAATTATTTCCAAACATGTTAGTATTTATAGTATTTCTTTTCTCAATAATATCTTTTTTCCTAATCGACATTTTATGCAGCACATCATACTTTGTACCGATTATGAGAATTAAATGTCATTTGTCCGTGGCACGCTTTACATGAATACTTTGCAATTCGATATGTATCCTGTTTTCGTACAACAATTTAGGAAGTCAGTCTTGAGAATAGTGCACGAAAAAATAAAAAAAATAATAATTTCAAATATTTCTATCGAGTTGAGTAAAGTGTGGAAGAGCCGTTTCGATATGCGACATCCCTGAGCGCGCGAAATTTAGACAAGCTGATTGGTAAACTTTAAACCTTTCCCGTTCAAATACTGTAGCAGCCTCGACATTTTGGCATTAGGATTTTTGTCTCCAAATAATCTCAGAAATCTGTCATTAACGGGTTATACGTGAGGTCTGAAACACCCTGTATATATATAATATAGAAATATATATTTACCGTTATGGGAATGAACACTTCAGGATGCATATAATCCAAGAGGGTTTTTATAACATAATCTTTCTCATACTTATAACCACATGGTATCTATAAGATACAAATAGAAATTTATTCTAAATCTATAATATATATATGCGTCATTTTGATTATAATTACAAAAATATACTTACAGTGATTTTATACCAATTGGATTCCGGAAGAGGCCGCATTTTAAAACCTGATTGGCCTCCCTTGAAATTTCTATTCGGCATCGAATTGTTCCTCCCACGGGAAACTGTTCGCCAAGCTATTTCACCTTTATTAACTCTCTGATTGATTATCACCTGTCTTTTATTATTGTTCGAACTGTCAGTCATTGGAATATCTTCGTCCAAACTTGTCAATGCTAATTTACGTATATCCCTTTGCTTAGACCTAAAAATCTTAAACGATACGCGCTGTTGATGCTTGATGGGACCGAATTGAGGCCCATCATCCCTTCCTACATTCCTTCCTACGCAATCATCATGACCTAAAAATGAAACAGTGATAAAGCAGTAAAATTACATGAAATAATTATTATTCTTATCATAAAACAGTTATTTTGCGATCGATATTTCAGCGATTCTTTCTTGCGATTTCTCATAAAGATTGCACAATCTGAATAACCTTGCAGATAACCCTGGGATAACACAGCCGTTAGGTTCCTGTAAAACGAATTGTAGTGCTAAATTTTTTTATACGATGCAGCAAGAAATGTTGAAGAATTAGACGCAACATAAAATCCTGGTTCCAAAAAACACAAATATTCTGAAAATACTTTAATCGTGTTAGAGTGCATCTCGCGTCGCATGAATGCCGTGTTATACGAGAATTTTCGCAATTATCCGATCATATAGGACCGAATCGCGTTACGAAGTATCGCATTAACTCTCCAGTGGGCGCGTTAAAATTTGAAACGTAAAAAGGTGCGTGGGGTGTAAATTAAACCCCACATATATGCCATAAATATTAAATCAAGTAACATTTTTTGTTTATTTTTTTCCTAAACACGTTTTCGACAACGTGTACATACATACACCGGTGGTACACTGCATATCTCACAAGGAAATGGCAGTGGGGCCACCGGTGGTACTTTACTTACACCATTCAATCGAGCAAAAAAAATTTCGGTCACGGATGAGACCCTATACGTATCCGCCGTCGTCGCGAACAAAAAGATATTCTGGTTTGAAAGGTTGTAAGAAAAAGTTTACGATCTTACGAAAAATCGTAAATATCTTTTTTTTACGACCTTACAAAAAAGGAAAAGAGAAATTTGTTTTACGACCTTTCAAACCAGAATACTTTACGACTTATGAAAAAGTAAAGAAAAGAAATTTTTCAGGAATTTTTTGAAGAAAAACAAAAAAACAACAAAGCGAGTAACGTTAAATTTTGCATGTTCTTTTAGCCTTATTTTAATAAAATATTTTTATTTTAACAAAAACGCTCCTTCTTTGTTACTAGAACACTACAAGCGCACGCTGCGTTTTTTTCTGACATTTATTATAGAGCATTATGTATCTTTGATAACATATGTATACATACTCGTGCGTGTAATTTAATATTTGTGTTGCTGCTTTAAATGGCTTTCTAGGTACATACATTCTCTTTATAACATTAGCTAATTACACGTAATTGAACGAAAAGTTAGTAGACGCGTGAACGCGTCTGGCGTCCAACGGATTTAAGTATTTGAGAATTGCCTGACTCGCGCGAGGGATTATCCCGAGAGGCCTATAGACCCAACTCTCTCGGCGTTCCTTTGATCCGGCCGAAAAAAGCCGTGACAAATTTGGCAGATACCCGAGACAGAGGAGAGAGAATCGACATGGGCAGAAAAACGTAACAGTCCCTTTTTTCCTAACTCTCGGTGTTTCCGAAAAACCATGTGATTTATACCCGAAACTACTTCGAAGATATTTGCATTTATTACAAATTTCGACAGATATTCAATTAAGGATTTATGACCATTTTCAAAACGACTGAGTTCAAAACGACATAGTTTTATCACATGGTTTCCGGAGTTCGATTCCGAACAATCTTTCTTTCATAACCTTTCAAATCAGATTATTTAAAACTTCTTAACATTATTCATTGTTACATACTTATATTTTAAAGTATATTAACATGTTGACTGCCAAATACGAGTTAATTTGTATTTGGAGATTTGGCAATTTGTATTACTAATGCAGATTTACTCACAGCGCTGACTAGAGCTTTGGGAATGAGAAAACAATAATTATTATTTTTATATACTTTATTTTGGGTTTTGAATAATTTAACATGCATAACTCAAATCGGGAATGTAGGTGTTATACAAGAGTTCTAAATAAAATTAGGGCGAGGGGTAAGCGGGGCAGGGGGGTTCCATGTAGTACCAAGAGAGACTTATAGATGGCTCTTGCGACCAAGATCACGGTCGATAATATCGATCGAGATCACGAGATCTCTTTTACCATCCAAACTAGTCACGTGGTCTTTTTTACCATCCGAACTAGTCCGATGGTACATACAATTGTTAACTGTACGTAGATAACATACCGAATAAGATTTAATAAGTTTTTTACCTATTATACATATTGACCGTGATTTTGGTCGCGAGCGCGCCCTGTAAGGTGCTCTCTATGCCCGGTGGTGGGAGGTGTGGGGCCCGTGGGGCAAGATCCCGGAGGGGGATCGTGCAATTGCGTTGATTGGTCCGCGTTGGAGGGGGAGAGGGGATTTAGGCGCGCTTGTCGGGACACAGTGTAATATTTCAAATAACACAAAGGCGATCAGCTATAATTTATGACATCAACAATAAATCATTGTGACGTCGATTTGTCTTCTTTTCTTTTCTGTGAAGAGCCCTTTGTCAAGGGTTACGTGTCCGAACATGTTTCACGACGCCATTTTGGGGTTGTAACGTCACGTACTACGTTTCTCTCGCTCGACTCATTTCTCTTCGCGTTCTCGATCTTTCCTCCTCCTCGGTATTTTAATATTTTAATAGTTTAATAATTTTATTAGTTCCTTAAATAATTTAAAAAGGGACATTATCGCAACAAATAATTTAAATAAGGAATAGAGGAGAAGGAGGTAGAAGGAAAATTAATTTAAAATTTTCTACCGTGTTATTGTACATTTATTTATTCATTAACCTACTACATCATATCCTCGTTTAAACAAGGGATTATATGACCCACATACATCAATAGATCTCTCTCTCAAGGCATCATGGAAAATTTTATCTATAGCATACACTATTAGTTCACATTCTACAATTGAATTTTTATCACAAACGCCGCGCAAGATTTTAGCGGCTTCACATTTTTCGGTAATACGATTTCTTCGTAAGATACTTGCACATACTCTACATTTCGCATCTACCTCTCTCGCTTGCGGTGATAGCTCAAGGTATACATTTTTGAGACAGTGTTCGCGCTAAAAAAAAAATAATATAATATTTTAATATTAATATTTTAATATTTTTTAAATAATATTTTACCTCGTGATGCTGTGACATGTACGTGGACGCTCGCGGATCCGCATCCATCTTCTTCAGGATGCATTCAAGGTCGGCGTATACGACAAACGGAAGCCGCTCCTTCATGCTGCAATTCTTAAAACTCAGCCACTTGTCGTTATCGCTCGGTAGCCTGATGGCGCAGTCATTCATCTGCTGACAGTCAACGGTGTGGGCATCCAATTTCTCGCTCGAACTAAAGTAGTGTAAGCATCTGAAAAAACATAATTGTTTACTAATCTTTTTTAAACAAAAAATAATTTATTTCAATTTTTTATTTTATATAAAATGTGTAGGTACTCACCTATCGCAAAAGTATTTCCGGCCATTGTGTTTGCTCAATTGCGAGTTTACGAGGCGAGATATGTTCTTGATCCACGCGAAATGTCCCACGTTGTCGTCCCGCAGATCTGGCAGGTACAGCAAATTGACGTGCCTATTCTTCTTACTATCGGTGAGTCGTATCGGGAAAATGTTTAGCGTCTTCTATTTCTCGATAGTATATACATTGATCGACACGTCGTTGAAATTTTCAAACTTTTTAATCTGGTTCATCATTGGAAACTCAATGTCCTGAAGATTTAGCACCAACGTATAATGGGGGTACGAGGATGGATGATTTGTATTTGTCTCGGATGGATATAGAGCAGCCACCATTGACGACGAGAAACATGCATTGTCTCTTGATCGCACGTTGATTACCGCTCTCTTTGTCGTTATCTCTCGCGGCATTTCCACAACATACCCCGCGTGCAATGGATTGTACTTGTTCACGTTAACCGTCAAGTTCAGTATACGCGACAACGCCCACCCACTATCGCGTTCCTGAAATTCCTCCAAGGTTGCTAACGTAGGCTCGATAACGCGTTGCTCGTACCACTCACGCAGGTCAGACGTACGAAAGAGTTCAAAGTTTCTCGTAGCGATACTTTTATCCGCACGTTTGTCACCTGTCACAAACTCACCGTTGAACACGGTATTCACTTTCTCATTTTCATGCTCTCGCATGATGGTCCGCACACGATCGAGCACAATGTCTCTCGCATCTTCGAAAAACTGGCGAGGCACTATATGTTTTGAGTTTATTACCGGACTAGTCTGTATACGACTTTTAAAAGCCGTATCGATCTTGCACTATCGGAGTCCTGTCTCACTCGCACTGTATCCGGTGCCCGCATGCACGAAAACGTTGACGTACCAAATCTTTCAAACTTTCGAGGCGTGATTTGAGCCACCGAAGATTGTCTATCATGAACGGATAATCGTGGATGCTTGGCGCAACTACGTCCTTCCTCGATTATCTCGTCGCATCGCTGCTCCCACGCGGTAAATTCTTCCATCGAATTCAGTCAAGCGGATTGTTCCGACAGCTCTTGCACTTGCTCTCTTAAACGCTCCATATTGCAATGCCTTTTTTTACAATATCAAGTCTTTTTTACATCTCTGTGCAAATAGGACACATATTGCACGGCAAGATTTGATACAATTTTTGTCTGCAATTAAAGCAGTACCGGCCCTCAATTGCGTCATGCAGCTCGATTACGTGTCTGCGTACGGCGTACATATATATCCTCTGTATTAGGCGCTATTTCAATCATGCATGACATACATGCATGATAATCATTACCCAGAGTGAAATAAAAAAATATTGCGCAACACTTTGTGCGCCCACTTAGCGCGAGAATCTCGGAACGATATACGATTTTTTGGTTCGTTGGACAAGGTCATCCTTTTGTGAATCGCTATAACGCGCTCACTGTCATCCGATAATGCGCGATCTTCATCGGATGAATCTACGTCCATTATTGCCTCCTAATTATTATTATTCTCTCTTTCCATTATTTTAAGAACAATATTTGTAACGTCACTTATAAGTCACTTTACTTTTTACTCACTTGCGCGCACTTACACTGGTAGTGCACGATATTTTAAAAGTCGAGCGCTCGAAGTAGCTCGAAGTAAAGTCTTCTTATACGACACAGAGCAAAATCACGACTGATGCGTAGCACATACTGAGATTTTGACGCCTTTTGTTTTTCATTTATATATTTTTCGTCTACCACTTTTTCTCTCGTTTCAACTAGAGCATCGCAGAGAGAGAGGTGATATCCCCTAGAATTTGAATCCCGCTACTTGTTTCTAAAAAACACAAAATGGTGCAATATAACATATCCGGACACGCAACCCAGATAAAGAACTCTTCACAGAAAAAAAAATAGAAACGACATCTCAGCGTCACGATAATTGGTCATAAATTATAGCAGTCTCTCATCGGCGCTCAATTCTATAACGCTTTTTGCTTATAGTCGCGAAGACATAAAGGGTTATTTCTTGAAAAAACCCATGACGGGTATCAGTCGCGCCATACCCTGCTTTTCATAGGTAGGTGTGTTCCGGTGGTGCAATATAACATATCCAAACACGCAGCCTAGATAAAGAACTTTTTCACAGAAAAATAAAGTGAAGAGGGCATCTCGGCGTCACGATAATTTATAATGAATTCCTATATACCTTAAAATTCTTTAAGTGACGATTAGTGTTAAAATTTTGTAATAATTTAATAGAGAGGATCCCCGTTGCACATGTGCGTCCGTTCCTTGTGCGGGGGCAGAGACGGCGAGCGGAGGAAGACATAGGCGAGGCTGTTGTACCAGCACGTAAGTTAGAAAAAACAAAATAAATTAATTATTTAAAAACGAATGTTACTAATATTTAATTTTTATAGGGAGAGCTAGAATCGTGGCACCACCCGCGCAGAACGTTGACATACCCGTCGTAACGTTTTATCCGGTAAGAAAAGTTATTTAATAATAACACATGGTTAACTCTTATAAAATATTTGTATAAGAATAAAACAAATATAATTCTGTTTTAGATTCAGAGGAAGAGGAAGAGGAAGAAGAAGATGAAGAAGCCGATATCATGTCGCTGATTGGCACGCCAAGCACGGTCAATTCACTGACAATTCCAGGTGAACCACGTAAGTTTTTTTTAAAAAGTTTAAATAAAAATTTTTTATCGGATAATTTAAATAAAAAATGTTTCATCCAAGTAGAAAATATGGATAGAAACAAACCCCTTTCCACAAATAAATGCCTGGATCGAAAGGGAGGTGGAGGAGGAAAGGAGAGTGCTGCGAGAACAGCAGCAACAACAACAGCAACAACATGACGACGATAATGCAGAGGAGGCGGAGGAAGAGGCAATGGAGGACGAAGAAGAAGATGAGTTAGAAGAAGAAGAGGAGGAGGAGGAGGAGGAGGAAGAGGAGGAGGAGCCTGAAGAGGAGGAGGAGGAAGAAGAAGACGATGATGATAATAACAATGCCGCTGCTGCTGACGAGGAAGATGAAGATGGAGATGACGACGGCGACGAAGATGACAGATATTATCCTATCGAGCGCGAAGGTAATAATATTCCGCTATTAAAAACTTTTAATTCGATTATTTTTACTGTAATCACAAGTAATTCTTTCTGATTAAATGTTTCGTATTCTCCTGTTCAACCTTTGTCTCAGGATAATTTGTGAAAGAGACAAAGGTAAAAAGAACATTCTTTGACGTCCTACGGTAGCGATAAAAGCAGCTAAAGGTAAGTTACCTTAGTATGCTCTATCGTAGGCGTGTAAAAAAAAAAATAATTTTGTAAACATAATATAAATAATATTATAGGAGATTGATTAAGTTTTATTTAATTTTTCAGTGCAATATGGTGGCGGCGCTAACCGTCCTGCCGACGCCGACACTGATGATCCAACAACACAGAGTGCGAGCGAGACGGAGAACACTCCCGCTGAAGATGTTCCACAGAGCACCGAGGATGTGGAGCATCGTCATCAGGATCAGCAAGAACAGGAGCAGCTGCAAAAGCAACATCATCATCAGCAGCAGCAGCAGCCGGCAGAGGTCGGTGAATTTAATTACTTAGACTTAGTGGCGGAAAACTCGCGTAGATTTAAAAATTTCCGGATACTCGGTAGGGAAGCTAATTTTAGAATACGGGCGATACCGGAAGGTGCCGATACTGTGCGCTGGTTAGAAAGCGCGTTCCGCGACATTTACGAGTATGCGTTGCGTTCCACCGGGCCGGGGCATTACGTAGGCTTATCTTTTGATTCGGCGGAACTAACGCACGGTCCGACGGGGCTATCTTTTCGTCCGGTAAGAGATTTAACTCCCGAGGATATATGGGGACTCGTGAGTTCAGTTGCTCAAAGTTCCGGAGGAATTAACATCGCGCAAACCTTCGTCGTATGTGTTTTCAACGTCGCGACGCCCGCGGGTCGGGGATGGCAGTCAAATAAATTAACACGTGAGGACGTCGCCAAGCGATCGATTTTACAAATCAACAACGCCGATAATTTATGTCTCCCTCGTTCTATTGTAGCGGCGCGTATCTATCAGGAACGCGGTAATCTTCGCACGGGAGAGTTGCACGAAAGGTGGAATTGTGTAAGACGCAATAATTCCGTACTTCAGCGCGAGTTAGCACAGGAACTAACGAGGAACGCGGGCGTTACGATTCCCGAAGATGGATGTGGAATTCGCAAAATCGAACGTTTCCAACGTTTTCTCGCGGCCGAAAATATTGCCATAGTAGTATATAATTTTAGTACCTTCGGTCGCGGCGAGAATCCAATGTACGACGGCTGCGAGTTACTCGCTTCGTTAGGACGCAAACCTGCGTATCAATTAAATATATTGTATTTAGAACAATCGCGTCACTTTAACACGATATTAAGCCTAAAAGGTGCGGCCGGTTCTCGCGGAGGCTATTGCGTTGCGTGCAACGTGGGCTATCGTCCAGATAAAGGAGAGCATTGTTGTTCCCAAAAATGTCCACGTTGTTACGCCACGCCACCGTGTGAGAATCTCGAGGCGGAGATTGTTAGGTGCGAAGCATGTAATCGCGCGTTTTTCGGCAACTCGTGCTTCGAGCGTCATCGTGCGCAAAGATCCTATGACGAAAAATCGCTCGCAAGTGTCTGCAGTTCCGTACGAATTTGCAATGATTGCGGGCGATTTGTCAAAAGAGGTTCGCGGCACGTGTCGGTGCGATGCCACTGGTGCGGAGTACGGGAGTTCGTGTTCCGTCGCGATCCGGTAAAAGAGTTTGTCAATTTCGCGACGCGATCAACTAAATATTTTAAACAAATTATTTGTATTGCGCATAACAATAGTATGTAGGAAGCTATGGCCCGTCAAAACAAACTCCCACCACCGACCCCTCCGGCGCCGGGGGCGTGGTTAGACGGTCTGACCACGTGACGTCTGGGGGCTCTGATTGGCTGACGCAAGAGGGGGAGGGGGTAATTGTTAATTAAATGTTGCGTTCTGATTGGAGAGCCATAGCTTCCCCGGGTTCTGATTGGCTTTGCCCCTAACCTGCCTTGGGTCATTTTGGGGGGTAGCACGTGATGGACGACGCTCAAAGATGGCGGAATTTTCGCTTAGCACGTGGTGGACGGGATTAGGGTTGCGCGGCAAAGATGGCGGAATTTTGAAGTAGCACGTGGTGGACGACGCTGAGGCAGCACGACAATATGGCGGAGGTCGAAGAGAGATTTCCAGAGTGACCACGAGAGGGAGGGGGGAGAAATAGAAATGGACATGTTCGCTTCTCTTCGCGTTGCGAGGCACGTGGCTGAAAGTGGTTTCTTTGAAAGGGAGGAGGGGGAAGTCGGTACAGAGCGGCAAGCACAGGCCGCATTGCGGTGAGCCGCAACTGATCTTTTTTTTTTAGCGAAGGGTTTATGGCTGTGTATGAGGAGAGGAAAACAGGAACGATCAGGTTCGTTCTGTTACGTGACTATTCCTGAAATGTAAGAAAAAAAGGAATAAAGAGAAATAGACGGGTGTTGAAGTTACCAAAAATGTTTTATTACCTTGAAAACTTTGTAGGAGAATAATACAATTTAGTTGTTTATAAAGTAAAGTTGTAGAAAAATTATTCAAACAATATTATTATAAAAATTATGATCCGCGATTCGACAAAATTATACGTAGTATTTCGTTGAAGCGCAGCAAAGTTAATTCTAAAAATACTATATTGAAATACATATCGAGGAAAGTTATATCACTTAATTGAGTACGTACATTACGCTCGATGTCGTTGAAATTTCCTCTGAGCGTTAGTTTCACAATATCATCATTTATGTAACCTTTAGGGAGACTCATTTCTATTTCGTTAATTAGATAACGCGCACAATTGTTAACACTATTCGCCACAGATTTTAAATGTACTAAATGCGCATCAATGCATTTCGCAATGTTTCTCAGTCCAAGAAATGTAGTCATCTGCATCACAATCGCCACAGCATACATTTTCCGTTTCTTTGCTGGCGGAGAATCTGCAGCCTCCACGTCTCCTGTTCGATGTTCCTCGCCACCGAAAGTTACCGAAGAAGTATTCTCTTCGTTTTCCTTGTACGCCACCAATATAGATCTTGCTCCGTAGGACGTGGTAAAGTTGATGGTAATATTGTTAATGGACATGGAGTTTGGTTTTGATTTGTTTTCTCCACTTAAATATTCGTTCACGAGTCCCAGAGAATCTTGAAACTGCTGCCATGATTTCTCGTCGAAACAAATTCCGTCCGCGCGGTTGCCGGACAATTTTACCTGCGGCACAAAGACTCTCTCGCTTGTTGCTTGCAATCCCACGTAAATCCTCTTCGTATGGGAAGGGTTGAAGGCATACGTTGTCGACAGCAGCATGTGATAATGTTCGTTTTCTCCCTCGAAATCGCGTCCCTTATCGGGAATATTGCGAGCGACACGCTCTTCAGAATTATTAGCGTCTTTATAACTGTCCATTGTACTTATTTCTTCGTAATACTGGCTGACACTAATCGAAGACAGGATAGTGTGTACTTTTTCACTGGCGATGTTGTCGCTTCGAAGGATAAGACTCAAGTGAATTTGTCCTCGTGACACTAGTCAAAACGTGGACTTCTTTTGCGTCGTTTCAGAAAAATTAGTCTGCGCGCGCAAATAAATATTAGAAAGATTTAGATTTTTCTAGATTTTTCTAGATGTTTCTAGAAGTCTTCATGAAATAACTTAAATTATTTACAAGATAAAGATTAAACTACAAATATTGTTTCTAAGTTGTACAGTGTCATAAGAGAAGTTGTTAAAGAAATCGGGTAAAAATTATACAAAAATAAGATAGTTAAGTTTTCAGAAATAAATAAACAGAATAAATTATACCAATCCTTTTCTATGGTAAGTCAATAAACCAATAAACATTTTAGAACGAATTGGACAGTGTGTCTCCTTTAAAATATTTCTACGAAATAAAGCAATAAATTCTTCAAATTTTATGATAAAAAATATAACAAAGTAGAAATCATTCAATGGAAGACTCTTTTGTAAGTCCTTACATAGATTTTTTGCGAGTAAGGCAGATAAGAGTTTATTTATGGGGTGAGACAACTTTTCTCGAAAAATTCCTCCATGCAGGACACATTAAGTCGTTCCTTTTTATGTTAAGTCAATAAAGCGATAAACATTTTAGAACGAACGAATTGGTCTATGCGTCACTTTTAAAATATTTCTACAAAATAAAGCAATAAATTCTTCAAATTATATGATAAGAAATATAACAAAGTAGAAATTATTCAATAGAAGACTCTCTTGTAAGACCTTCCATAGATTTTTTGTGAGCAAGGTAGATAAGAGTTTATGAGGTAAAACAACTTTTTTCGAAAAATTTCTCCATGCGCAAAACATTAAGTTGCTCCCTTTTTTTTATGGTGTCAATAAAGCAATAAACATTTTAGAACAAATTGGTCTATGCGGCACCTTTAAAATATTTCTACAAAATAAAGCAATAACTCCTTAAAATTATATAATAAAATATAACTATAGTAGAAATTATTCTATGGAAGACTCTCTTTTGTAAGTCCTTACATACATTTTTTGTGAGTAAGGCCAATAAAGGTTTATGATATAAGATAACTTCTCTCACAAAAACGTTTTCCGCGTACGAAGGAAAATGGAAAGATTCGAGTTTGTTCTCGAATACCATAGTTGGAAAATTTTGACTCCCACCTCTCTAAAGATTTTTTTGAAACAAACTCAACTATATAAAGGGTGAAACAATAAAGTTAAGAATTAGTTCTACGTCCAAGCTTCGAGTCGTCTAGTACGCTCTTAGTAAGGAAACTATAGTACTTAAATAACGCGAAAACATGTCGCTTCGTCAACGTGTAGAGCGCTTCGTGAAACTCGGCTGCATTATAGCTAAACAAGCAAATGCAGCCGAGCAATTCGTGTCCGCGCTGTCGGATAACGAAGAAGAAAATTATCGCGTTTTTGGTCGTTTCGCGGACTGGTGGCCGAGCAACCTGCTATGTGTTTTGGAGCAGCAAGGACTGTGCAGAGGTGACGTGCGATTATTAAATCTCGTTACTACAATAATTGAAGTGCGGGAAGCTTATAGGGCTACGGAGAAAGATCCGGCGGGCCTCATAGCTGACTTTGTACGTCGCAACACCGGAGGAGGAGGAGGAGGAGGAGGAGGTAAGTGTTTTAAATAAAAAATTAGACCTTAAAATTCTTTAAGTGACGATTAGTGTTAAAATTTTGTAATAATTTAATAGAGAGGATCCCCGTTGCACATGTGCGTCCGTTTCTTGTGCGGGGGCAGAGACGGCGAGCGGAGGAAGACATAGGCGAGGCTGTTGTACCAGCACGTAAATTAGAAAAAACAAAATAAATTAATTATTTAAAAACGAATGTTACTAATATTTAATTTTTATAGGGAGAGCTAGAATCGTGGCACCACCCGCGCAGAACGTTGACATACCCGTCGTAACGTTATTCGGTAAGAAAAGTTATTTAATAATAACACATGGTTAACTCTTATAAAATATTTGTATAAGAATAAAACAAATATAATTCTGTTTTAAATTCAGAGGAAGAGGAAGAGGAAGAAGAAGATGAAGAAGCCGATATCATGTCGCTGATTGGCACGCCAAGCACGGTCAATTCACTGACAATTCCAGGTGAACCACGTAAGTTTTTTTTAAAAAAGTTTAAATAAAAATTTTTTATCGGATAATATTTAAATAAAAAATTCAAATACAATATAATTGTCCATGAGAGTCAACCGCGGTATTTAGTGCGTAGTTTAATCAAACTGATTAAATTATATTCCGTAAGTTTCCAACATATTAACTGCGCGCCGATTATTTGTCGGACTTTAAACACAGCTATCATTTAAACATTAAAAATTCCCTTTCCCTTCCCTAATTAAATCGATATCGATTTAATATTAAAATCACTGTAAAAACTTATTGCGAAAAATATTACCCCAGCCAGGGTACCCTTTTACAGTGATTTTAATATTAAATCGATATCGATTTAATTAGGGAAGGGAGAAAGAATTTTTAATGTTCCAATGATAGCTGTGTTTAAAGTCCGACAAATAATCGGCGCGCAGTTAATATGTTGGAAACTTACGGAATATAATTTAATCAGTTTGATTAAACTACGCACTAAGTACCGCGGTCGACTCTCATGGCCAATTATATTGTATTTGAATTTTCGAGAGTCTTTAAGGATTTATTGTAAATAAAAAATGTTTTATCTTAGTAGAAAATATGGATAGAAACAACCCTTTTCCACAAATAAATGCCTGGATCGAAAGAGAGGTGGAGGAGGAAAGGAGAGTGCTGCGAGAACAGCAGCAACAACAACAGCAACAACATGACGACGATAATGCAGAGGAGGCGGAGGAAGAGGCAATGGAGGACGAAGAAGAAGAAGAGTTAAAAGAAGAAGAGGAGAAAGAGGAGGAGGAGGAGGAGACTGAAAAGGAGGAGGAGGAAGAAGAAGACGATGATAATAATAACAATGCCGCTGCTGCTGACGAGGAAGATGAAGATGGAGATGACGACGGCGACGAAGATGACAGATATTATCCTATCGAGCGCGAAGGTAATAATATTCCGCTATTAAAAACTTTTAATTCAATTATTTTTACTGTAATCACAAGTAATTCTTTCAGATTAGATGTTTCGTATTCTCCTGTTCAACCTTTGTCTCAGGATAATTTGTGAAAGAGACAAAGGTAAAAAGAACATTCTTTGACGTCCTACGGTAGCGATAAAAGCAGCTAAAGGTAAGTTACCTTAGTATGCTCTATCGTAGGCGTGTAAAAAAAAATAATTTTGTAAACATAATATAAATAATATTATAGGAGATTGATTAAGTTTTATTTAATTTTTCAGTGCAATATGGTGGCGGCGCTAACCGTCCTGCCGACGCCGACACTGATGATCCAACAACGCAGAGTGCGAGCGAGACGGAGAACACTCCCGCTGAAGATGTTCCACACAATTCCTTGGAAAGCACCGAGGATGTGGAGCATCGTCATCAGGATCGGCAAGAACAGGAGCAGCTGCAAGAGCAACATCATCAGCAGCAGCAGCAGCAGCTGGCAGAGGTCGGTGGATTTAGTTACTTAGACTTACATTAGTGGCAAAAAACTCGCGTAAATTTAGAAATTTCCGGATACTCGGTAGGGAGGCTAATTTCAGAATACGGGCGATACCGGAAGGTGCCGATACTGTGCGCTGGTTAGAAAACGCGTTTCGCGAAATTCACGAGTATGCGTTGCGTTCGACCGGGCCGGGGCATTACGTAGGCTTATCTTTTGATTCGGCGGAACTAACGCACGGTCCGGCGGGGCTATCTTTTCGTCCGGTAAGAGACTTAACCCCCGAGGATATATGGGGACTCGTGAGTTCGGTTGCTCAAAGTGCCGGAGGAATAGACATCGCGCAAAACTTCGTCGTGCGTGTTTTTAACGTCGCGACGCCCGCGGGCCGGGGAGGGCAATCAAATAAATTGACACGCGAGAACGTCGCCAAGCGTTCAATTTTAAAAATAAACAACGCCGATAATTTGTGTCTTCCTCGTTCCATCGTAGCGGCACGCATCTATCAAGAACGCGGTAATCTTCGCACGGGAAAGTTGCACGAAAGGTGGAATTGCGTAAGACGCGATAATTCCGTACTTCAGTGCGAGTTAGCACGAAAACTAACGAGGAACGCGGACGTTACGATTCCCGAAGAGGGATGCGGAATTCGCGAAATCGAGCGTTTCCAGCGTTTTCTCGCGGCCGAAAATATTGCAATAGTGGTATATAATTTTAGTACCTTCGGTCGCGGCGAGAATCCGATGTTCGACGGCTGCGAGTTACTCGCCTCGTTAGGACGCGAACCTGCGTATTGGTTAAATATATTATATTTTGAACAATCGCATCACTTCAACGTGATATTAAGTCTAAAAGGTGCTGCCGGTTCTCGCGGAGGCTATTGCATTGCGTGCAACGTGGGCTATCGTCCAGATAGAAAGGGCATCGTTGTTCTCAAAAATGTCCACGTTGTTACGCCACGCCACCGTGTGAGAATCTCGAGGCGGAGATTGTTAGGTGCGCGGCATATAATCGTGCGTTTTTCGGCAACTCGTGCTTCGAGCGTCATCGTGCGCAAAGATCCTACGACGAAAAATCGCTCGCAAGTGTCTGCAGTTCCGTACGAATTTGCGATGATTGCGGTCGATTTGTCAAAAGAGGTTCGCGGCACGAATGTGGCGTTTCATTTTGCAAGACGTGTTGTTCGTTGCAGTCCGCGAATCATCTATGTTTTATGCGGCCTCTTCGTCGCAATACCGTAGTCGAAGACCCGGGTGAGGGACCGAGTACTATGGCGGCACGGGGAGAGGCGCTGCATAGAAACGTAAATGCCGACGCGGATGCAACTAACAATCGTAGCAAAAGAGATCGCGTCGCGTTCGTGTTTTACGACTTTGAAACGCGACAAGACGAGACGCTCGAAGGTACCGAGAATGTCAAAATTCACGTGCCAACTCTCTGCGTCGCGCAACAAATTTGCGAAACGTGCGCCGCGTTAGACGACGTGTCGGCACGATGCCGCTGGTGCGGAGTGCGGGAGTTCGTGTTCCGTCGCGATCCCGTAAAAAAGTTTGTCGATTTCGCGACGCGATCAACTAAATATTTTAAACAAATTATTTGTATTGCGCATAACGCTAAAGCGTTCGACGCACAATTTATTTTAAAATATTTAGTAGAAAACCCCGTAACAAAAGAACATCCGCAAGTAATTTTAAACGGGACGAAAATAGTCGTGATGACGGTCGGTCATACAAAATTCATTGACAGCGTTAATTATATGCCGATGCGTTTATCTGATTTACCTAAAGCTTTCGGGCTGAAGGATACATCGGATAAAGGCATCTTTCCGCATTTATTCAACACCCGCAAAAATCAAAATTATATCGGACAGATACCTGATACACGATACTTTTTTCCCGAACATATAAAACCGGAAGAACGCGAACGGTTTCTTGCGTGGCACGCGGAAATGTCGCGCAATAATTACGTTTTTGATTTTCAACGAGAAATAGTCCGGTATTGTCGCAACGACGTAATTATTCTTCGACGAGCGTGCATGGCTTTCAGAAAGATTTTCTTGGAACGCGGGAACGTGTGCCCCTTTGAGGAATGCACGACTATCACTTCCACGTGCATGAAAGTTTTTCGCAAGAACTTTCTGCGTAAGGAAGAAATCGGAGTCATTCCTGCAGGGGGATACAGATACGCCGATAATCAGTCGCGAAAAGCTCTTCAGTGGCTTGTGTGGATGGAGCGCGAGCTCGGGCATCCCATAATTCACGCAGGGCGAGGGCACGAGCATAAAATCGACGGCACGCGAGTTGACGGATATTACGAGACGCAGACCAATGACGACGACGACGACAACAACAACGAGACGCGACGATACGTTTTTCAATTTCACGGGTGCTTTTGGCACGGGTGTCCAACGTGTTATCAGATCAATCGCGATAAACCGCTTTCAACCGCGAATCGCGAGGACACGACCGACACGCGCTACGAGCGAACTCTCGCGATGACACGTCGTCTCCGAAGAAAGGGGTACCTCGTGATGGAGATGTGGGAGTGCGCTTTTGACCGCGAGTTAAGCGAAAATCAGGCAAAGAGATTTTTTTAAAAATCATCCGTTGCTCAAACTCACGCCTCTCGATCCTCGCGATGCGTTTTATGGTGGACGGACGGGTAATATCGCCACTCGTTGCAAAATTCAGGGTACAGAGAAAATACGCTACGTGGACGTGTGTTCTCTGTACCCTTACGTGTTGAAAACCGGTGCTTTTCCTATCGGTCACCCAGATATTCTTATCGATGAAGAATGTCACACGTTAATCAGGATCGCGCCGAATTATAATTTCGATTCGGTCGAAGGACTCGTCCGATGCAGAGTACTCCCACTGCGCGATCTCTTTCACCCAGTACTCCCGTATCGCGTGCGCGGAAAATTATTGTTCGCGCTATGTCGTAGTTGTTGCGAAACGTTCTCGCAGGCCGCGTGCACTCACGATGACCCCACCGATCGTAAATTTGAGGGTACTTGGGTATCCGCCAAATTGCGCAAAGCCATCGAGAAAGGTTATCGCGTGACAAAAGTGAGCGAAATCTGGCGCAGTACAGAGTCGCGCGATATGACCCCGGTACTCGGCAGGGTGGTTTGTTTGCCGAATACATAAATACATTTTTAAAACTGAAACAAGAAGCTAGTGGGTGGCCGAGCGATTGCCAAGATGACGAGGCAAAGGAACAATACCTGTGTTACGAGCGGACAAATTATATTTGAATTATATTTAAAATAAGAGGAATGAAAACATCAGTAATATCAGTTATCGATTATTGATCCGATTTCTGATGATACCAGGTGACGTAGTTGTCGGGTCGCGGGGCTTACGGGCATAGAATTACACCCTGAGACAATACCTTCCTTCTCCACAGATATGTACGAAGTGGAGAGAAGCTCGCGCGGGGGGTTCTCACCACTTGGGTATAAATAAGGCGTTAAAAAGTGTCGCTGCGCTCTTTAGTTTTGCTCCTTCGGACTTTGATCTTACTCTTGCCCATAATTCAGTGAATCTTTACTTTGAGCGGCTTTCTTATTACAAGTCAATTCGTTGCGACATCTCGTATAAACACTTGTAGAACGAGAGCGTCTCACAATAAAAGGCATTATTTTTAAAGGGTAAAATCCTGAATTTATTCTGCTAAAATTTACCATCCCTAAGAAACACCTATCCAGGTCGCTGCCAAGGCGAGTGGCAACGGTTATTCTAATTCCTATGCCTAAGGAAGTTGTGCTCCATCTTTAACTGTCGCTGCCAAGGCGAGTGGCAACAGTTATTCTAATTCCCATGCCTAAGAAAGGAGGGAAAAGAATCCAAATTAAAAAGATTAAACATCAAATCAAGTCAGCGATTCAATCCGACCAGGATCCTTTCCCGTTTTTCCTAAAATTAAAAAAACTCGAAACCGAAATTCGAGGTAATACAATTCAACAAGTTCCAAGCTACAAAGTCATCCCTTTTGATTTCACAGTTGAATACCCAAATTTTGATTCGATAAATAAATCTGATCCTCGTTATAAGGTTTACAAAATACGATTTCTTTTTGGCCCAGATTAATTACACAGCCTAGTCCAAATCCCGGGTAAAGTACTTGAATGTATTGACCCAAAAACGGACTCGTAAAATTCTCTTTAACCAGTTCGTGACATAAATTTTTGGTGACAGCGGTGGGATACTAAAGGTTGTGTAAAAAAAAGTGACAGAAAGTAAAGAAAAAAAAATAATGCGTACGCCACCTCCCGAAACAACGGAAGGAACAACGAGGACCGATTCAAGAGAAATGGACGTCGATGAGTTACGAAGGGCGTTGGCTCAGCAACAACATATAATTCAACAACTACAGCAGTCGTCGAATCAACGACCGCTAAATTCAGGAATGGCAATAATAAATGAAGGAACATTAGGTAATTATTTGCATTTTTCAATTAGAGACGCATTAGAAGCAGTGCCGAATTTTGATGGAGGAAACATTCCTTTTGTATATTTTGTCGAGGGTTGCGAAGAAGCACTCAGCATGATAACACCAACGCAAGAAATAAACCTGGTTCGGGCTGTTCGAAACAAATTAGTGGACAGAAATGAAATTCTAAGACTTAGTGGAATTACGACGCATCACGTGACCACCTTAGGGCAGGCAGTGATAGATATCTTAGGATGTCCAGTCGCTTTTCACTTGGTTGAAGATAATTTTCCAATACCACAAAATGGGATTTTGGGGTCAGATTTCTTTAAACAATTTCAAGTAAAAGTTAATTACCAACAAAATCAATTAGAATGGAATGATATTCAAATTCCTTTTGAAGAAAAAGAAGAAACTTTCATAATTCCTCCAAGATCTATTTCACAAATGTGCATTATAGTCGCAAATCCAGAATTAAAAGAAGGTTATGTTCCGCGATTAAACGTGACAAAAGGCATTTACTTAGGAGATGCTTTAGTTACAGTAACAGGCGAGAAAGCATATTTACAAGTAATAAATACAAATGATGAAGAAGAAAGGGTATATGTACCTACGATTAAATTATATGAGTTTGAAACAAATGAAAAGCAAGTTCCTAATTCAAATACGAACTTAATCTTGGACTGCTTAGGTAGTTTCATTTATAATTCTAACTCGAACTCAAACTCAAACTCGGACTGCTTAGGTAGTTCCATCCATGATCCAAGTTCAAGTTCAAACACAAACTCAAGTTCAAACTCAAATTCAGACTCTGATTCTAATTCAAGTTCAAACTCTGATACAATACTAATTCCCAACTCCAAGAACTCTAACTCAGGTTCGAGATCATGTTTTCATGTTAATAAGGATGAAAGAAAAGATAAAATAATAAAGGCATTAAGGCTAGAACATTTAAATACTAAAGAACGATTACATGTTGAAAAATTAATTGAAAAAAGTTCAGATTGCTTTCACTTGCCTGGAGAAAACCTCGATCATACGAATGTTTTAAAGCACCGAATTCCAACAGTAAATGAAATACCTATACACACGCGACAATACAGATTTCCAGTAATTCATAAAGATGAAATAAAAAAGCAAGTAAATGAATTATTAGATCAGAATATAATTAAGGCATCAAAATCTCCATATAACACGCCTGTGTGGATAGTCCCTAAAAAGCCAGACTCAAAGGGGAATAAGCGGTGGAGAATGGTGTTAGATTTCCGTGACCTAAATGATAAGACAGTAGGTGACGCGTATCCACTTCCAAACATAACAGAGATATTAGATCAGCTGGGCGGTGCGAAATATTTCTCGGTCTTTGACCTTGCTTCAGGTTTCCATCAGATCAAAATGCACCCAAATGATAGTCATAAAACAGCGTTTTCAACGCCACATGGACATTATGAATTTGATCGAATGCCTTTTGGATTAAAGAATGCACCGGCAACTTTTCAAAGATTAATGGATTTAATCCTTACAGGAATGCAAGGTAACGAAATTTTTGTATATTTAGATGACATCGTATTATATTCAAGTTCACTTACAGAACATGCAATTAAATTTGAAAAATTAATTAAGTGATTACGTAAGGCAAATCTTAAGTTGCAACCAGATAAATGTGAATTTTTAAGAAAGGAAGTTACATATTTAGGGCATATAATAGGGGAAAATGGAGTCCGACCAGACCCTAAAAAGGTAGAAGCAGTACAAAATTTTCCAATTCCTAAAAATGCAAAAAACATAAAACAATTTCTTGGATTAGCCGGATATTATCGCAGATTCATTAAAGGATTTTCAAAAACAGCTAAACCATTAACTAATTTATTAAAAAAGGACATTGATTTTGTATGGGGTAATAAAGAGCAAGATAGTTTTGATATATTGAGAAATGCACTCTGTCAAGAACCAATATTACAATATTCCGATTTTACTAAAACTTTTCTTTTAACAACTGATGCATCCGGAACTGCAATTGGCGCAATTTTAAGTCAAGGACAGATAGGGAAAGATCAACCAATAAGCTATGCTTCAAGGGTATTAAACGATGCCGAGAAAAATTACTCAACAATAGAAAAGGAATTATTAGCAATAGTATACGCTGTGCAACATTTTAGACCTTATCTTTATGGTAAAAAATTTAAATTAGTGACTGATCATAAACCATTAACCTGGCTTCATAGATTAAAAGATCCTACTTCACGTTTAGCGAGATGGAGAATTAAATTAGCCAAATATGATTATGAGATAATTTATAAACCAGGAAAAATAAATGCTAATGCTAATGCTTTGTCGAGAAACCCTGTGACAAATTTATATCCAATTAATCCTTTATATGACGAAATTGAAGAATGCCCAGAAGACGATGAAGCAAGACAAAGAAATGCTAATCCTATGCCTTTACCAGTTTCACCGAGAAGGGGAATGATGATAGAAGAACCAGAGCCAGTAGTTACAGGAATGCAAACGCGAAATGCGGAAAAATCAGAAGGAGAAAGTATACCATTTACTAAGAAAGAATTAGAAGAACCGCCGTTTATTGAACATACAATTTATGCAGAAATACACAATAACCCAATAAATCAAACAAATAATAATGAATCTTTACTTTCAGAAATGTCAAATACTGAAAACAACACTCAAGATATAACAATTGAAACAGAAACATTACCATTAGAAAACATTAACAATCACGATGACATACAAGATATAGCAATCGAAAAAGAAACATTACCATTAGAAAACATTAACAACCACGATGACATAAACCCTTCAACTAATCACGATGACATAAACCCTTCAACTTCACAAATAATTATACCATCAAATCTTTTAGAAATTATAAATAATTTAACAAGAGGCGATGTAGATGATGGAATTTATCAAAATGAGACTACGTACGAAGAAAATCGCGAAGATCCGTCACAAATGGCAGAGAGAGAAAATAACGAGAACAATACAGAAGCAAGTAACCAGACCCTTGACGACGATGACTCTGACGAGGAAGAAGAGGAAGAACGTAGCCAGGAAGAAAGAGACAGTGATAGTGAGGAAGACATAGACACAACTTACAATGAACTTGATATGACAGACAAGACTGAAAAACAAATAGTGACACGCGGACAAAGGCATAGTGTTATTAACAGCCGCGATCAAATATTTATGCGCAAAGAAAATTATTTGTATTTCTTAACTGCAGACGGAAAACCTTGTGACGAGGGATCAAAACAACTTCAAAATCAAAATTTAATACCCAAGTTAAAGCAAAATAAATTAGGAAACATTGAAGTTATTAAAAAAGGAAATAAAATTTATTTGATTTTGATTTGTAAGGAAAATATTAAAGAAAAAATGACCAAAAATATATTGCTAGAGTTTTCAATTAAATTACGAGAAATAATTAAAGAAAATTCAATTAAAACTCTGAATATAGCAAAAACAAAAGAAATAGATAATATTCAATG
Source organism: Harpagoxenus sublaevis (assembly GCA_030770355.1). Taxonomy (NCBI): domain Eukaryota; kingdom Metazoa; phylum Arthropoda; class Insecta; order Hymenoptera; family Formicidae; genus Harpagoxenus; species Harpagoxenus sublaevis. Next base: position 44,231 of record JASTWR010000707.1, read on the forward strand.
GGAAGAAATTTTAAACCAAATTCGGAAATCTATGCTTGGAACTTCAATGAAATTAATAATATGTCATGGGGTAGTAAAAATTCCAGAAATTCAAAAGCGAAAAGATATTATAGAAGAAGCTCATTCATCGAGAATCGGAGGTCATAAAGGAATAACTAAAACTTATAATCAAATCAGGCAAAATTTTTATTGAGATAACATTAAAGCCGATATTCAAAATTTTATTAGTCAATGTTTGCAATGTCAGATTAAAAAGCTAGTTAGAGTTAAAACCAAACAGCCCATGTTAATAACTGACACACCGTTTTCTTCGCTCGAAAAAATATCAATGGATATAGTCGGACCGCTACCCGAAACCACCAAAAAAAATTCCTATATCTTAACAATCCAAGATCATCTTACAAAACTTTCCCTTGCCATCCCTTTAAAATCAATAACTGCTATTCAAGTTGCTCTCTGATGCGTTATTAAAATATTTTATTTGCATTTTTGGAGCACCTAAAATAATTCTGACTGATCAAGGTAGTAATTTTATGAGCAAATTAATGAAAAGATTTACCAAACAATTCAAAATTAAACAATATAGAACTACAGCCTTTTATCCACAAGCTAACGGAGCTTTGGAAAGATCACATTTGATATTAATTGAATATTTAAAACAATATGTCAATAAATTTACAGAATGGGACGAATTATTAGAGTATGCAACCTTTTCTTACAACACTACTACTCATGAATCCACTGGATACACTCCATATGAGTTGGTATTTGGCAAAACAGCCAGACAACCATCCGGTGAAATTATAGATGATATTGGAGAAGGAAAAACATATGATGACTATTTATGTCAATTAATGACCAACATACATGATTTACAAGAATTGGCCAGTAATGCTTAATTGCATCAAAATTAAAATCAAAGTATTATTATGACAAAAGGATTAATCCACAAGCCTTTCAAATAAATGATCAAGTTTTTCTTTTAAATGAACCCAAGAAAGGTAAATTGGGAGATCAATATTCTGGACCACACATTGTTACAGATATATTACCAAATGGAAATATTAAGCTTCTTTTTAAAGGGAAATTTAAAATTGTTCATTCAAACAAAGTTCGAAAGGCAAAAATTGACAATAATTAAGATTGAACATGAACCGCGCAACATTTTCAATCTTCAAAACTTAGAATAAATAATTTAGTTTTAAGATAATAATTAACCTTTTAAAATTGTATTTAAAACAGATGAAGACCATTATGTATTCAATCAAGACGATATTCTCCTTAATCACCATCCTGTTTCTCAACATTGAAGAGACGCACGGAATCATTGGATATGACTGCGGAACAACTAATCTCAACGTGACGACTGTATCATTATTAGATATAGAAGAATGTAACATACCTCTAATTGAACCTCATGTGGAAGAAACAAATATACAATTACTACAACTCTCAAAATTCGATACAACCATTGTAATTCAATGTAAAATTTCTATTTCAAGAACAATTTATTATTGTGGAATGCACTCACACGTATCAATCGTAGCAAATGCGCAAGCAGAATATATCATCGATACAGATATTGATCAATGTAAAAGTATGCATAAAACAGGAACACTTATTTTAAACGTTAATAATGTAATTAACGGGCTAAAGGTAAATTACACAACATCGCCACCAATCACTTTCGCAGAAACAGTAAAAACAGACGGACAATGCTCTGGAACACAATATTCAGATCCTTATGGAACATGGGACAATGTAGTTGTTCAAGGAATAATAACTATCAGTCTAAATTCACAACGGGCAATAACAAATGTAGAAACAAATCAAATTCATCTAAAAACAGGGACAATTTGTCAATATTCAGATGGAAATTGCATAGATATTGAAGGAAGATATACATTTTGGGAAACAATACCTGATGATTATTGTAAATTTAATCACTACGATGTATTATATGAAGGAAAGGCAAACAAAATGGTTAGTAATATAAATGAAAAATTGCAAATTATTTATTCCTTGTCAGCTCAAGATGTCACCTTTGCACTAACACAAACCGGAGAAGAGCTTCTTTGTGGATATACCTTAGTCAAAACGGAACATCCAAAATTAGTAATTCTAGAAACTAAAAGAGGAAAATCTTTTGCGAAAAGGCGACGTATTTCAGTCGAAAATTTAGATATTTTTGCATATGTCAATTCAAAATTCGTTTATGTAGAAAAACACATACGAACACAGATGAACAGATTATATACAGATGTACTTACACAACGCTGCAAATTAGAACGACAAGTAATGAAGAACGCGCTGAGTCTTGCGATCCATGCTCCAGACGACTTTGCTTACCAAATTATGAAAGGACCGGGATACGTGGCAGTAATTTCTGGAGAAGTGGTACATTTAATCAAATGCACTCCAGTAGATGTTAAATTTCGAAATACACAAGAATGTTATCAACAATTACCAGTATTCAAGGGAAATGAAACATACTTCCTAGCGCCACGGACTCACATTCTTTTCAAGACAGGAACACAAACAACGTGCAGCCGCATAATTCCGACAATGTACCTTTTGAATGACGGGTGGTATCGAATAACACCAATTTTGGAATACAGCAAGCCTCCGGAAACAATTAAACTTAACACCAAGCCGACATGGCAATACAGCGATCCTGGATCTTTAGCAGCGAGCGGCATTTACACTAACAGTGAGCTTGAAAACTTGCGGGACCATATAATGTTCCCAGCAGAGAAGAACGGAATACTAAACACCATGGCACGTGGCGTAATGGGAGAACCCTAACACAAGGGATGTCACTTTCTCACCTTCTAGATGAAAATTCATTAGAGAAAATCACAGAAAATACGTGGAAGAAAATTTGGGGAACATTTTTATCCGTCGGCAATGCCAGTGCGGGAGTAATAGGAATATATTTCTGCATAAGAACATTTAAACTAATAATAGATACCCTTATACATGGCTATGCACTTCACACTATATATGGATGGTCGATACATTTAATTGGAGCGCTATGGGATTCAGTAACAAATTTATTGCTACATCTGGCAAATGGAACAACAGGAAAAGAAGAAAATCAGGAAAGAAATCAAACATCGTCAAAACAAGAGTCAGAAGCTAGTACACCACAAACAGCCAGTACAACAACATTAACACAAGTCGAAAAAACAGATACAAATACAATAAATCCACAACATATTAACGCCATAAATTGCTCTACTTCCGAGGAAAATGAAATAAAAAACATGAACAAAATAACTATCCACAAAGAAACTCAGAGCATATATCCGCGATTATAAACGCGAAATTCTTAAGAAGCGATAATTAGTATCATAAGACACCTACATCAATGAACTTGAGAAGGGTTTTCATTAACCAGTTTACATTAAGATAAGACGAGCGGACAGGTAACACTCGTGATCGACAGTCAGTATTAATTTAGACACGACGGTGAAAGAATAGTACAGTAAAAACGACAATAAAATCAGTGCTGTGCAAAACGAATTCATAAAGGTAAAAAAATTGTAAAAGTAAATTTGTAAAAACATTTTTCCTAAAGATGCTAACTAATAACAAACAAACAGAAAATGAGGCCACCTAAAACCGATGAGAGGACTGAGCGGGAGAAAAATGAAAAATACGGCCCAATCGACGGAGTACGGCCGATAGACTATCCGAGGACGTACTCCATTTTGTTGAGGAGCTTGTGCATCCGCTCGATAGAAGATGGAATATATTATATTGAAATATACTGGCCAAGAAGACGATACTGCGGGGACTGCTTCCTTGAACAAGGACTGGATCTGCGGGATTATGAATCGCGAGTAAGGTGGCACTCGATCAGCTCACCACTTTTCGACATACCGATGGAGACAAAAGGTTTGTTCGTTTTCGCTGCACGAGAACTGCACTAAAACTGAACGGAACTGAACTGAACCTGAACTGAACTGAACTGGATAGGGCAGTACAGTACTAGTTCACATCAGTGCAAAAGTACAATAAAGAATAAAAAAACGCCAGAGCGCAGTAAACAACATGGCGCATAACCGGCGTAACTTAGCATTATTGGATTCCTCGGAAGACGAAGATTTTATTATAATGCCACCGTTACAACCGATTATAGATGCAGACGATGATTGTAATATATGACTAAATATACAAAATTTATTGTTATTAATTTATATTATTACATAAATCTCAGGACAATCTAACCTAACTGTAACCTGTATTATCTGTTTGTAGATCAAGATATGTTACAATTATTACATCCAATTCTGGGGATGATGCAGAGAATACACCATATTAAAATATATAATTATATAGAAAATATTGTTAATAATTATAACAATATTGACTTTATAATGCATTTTCGTCTTTCAAGACAGGTAGCATATGGTCTGATAGATCAATTCAGTGTATCGGATATTTTTACTTCCATGGAAAGTATGTATTATTATAACAATTTATATTATTTTTAATTTTTGTTTGTAAAAAAATGTAGAAATTTTATTCTATAAACATAAAAAAGTAGAAAGAAAAATTTTACTTTCATAATAAAATGTTTTTTATTTTTAAATTTAATGTTATATAAAATATCCATAACTTCTCGTATGTATTATATTTCAGATCTTACAGGACGTTTGAAAATAACGGCCGAGAAACATATCTTATGTTTCTTGTGGTTCGTAGGTCATCAAAGTGCGTCATACAGAGACGTAGCAGACAGATTTGGAATTACAATTAGCACTTTATTTCAAATTATTAGTAGAGTCTCTGAATATCTTGTGTCTCTTGCGCCTAATGTTATCAAATATCCCACTGCAGCTGAGAAAAGAGAAACTGCTACTTTTTATGAAGAAACAAAAGGATTTCCTGGTATAATTGGTAATAGATTAACATTTATATATCTTGAAATTTTGTATTACATGGCAACGCGTTACTTATGACATTTTATCTCTAGGTGCTATTGATGGCTCTCATGTCAGGATTGACAAACCAGTAGAAGATCCTGATTCGTATATAAATCGAAAACAATATTTTTCGTTAAACATTCAAGGAACTGTAAATCATGAAATGAAATTTATAGATGTTTTGTGGGATATCCTGGTTCCGTGCACGACGCAAGAGTGTTTCGAAATTCATCAATACGTGACGACCTACATGAACTTTGTGGAAGTAAGAAACACAATATAATAAAAGACATATTTAAGGCTTCTGAATACTCGCAACAGATGTCTTGATTAATAGCAATAATTAATATTTCATTATGAAAAAAATTTTTTGCAGATGATTATTTCTTACTGGGTGATAGTGCATATCCTTGTCTAAAAGAGTTAATAGTACCGTACAGAGACAATGGTCACTTAACACGTGCACAAAGACTTTTTAATCGCAAATTAAGTTCGTGTCGAGTAATAATTGAAAACGCATTCGGATGTCTTAAACAACGATTTAGACAGTTATATCACTTTAAATTAAGAGATATAATAAGGATGGTACAGGTAATATATGCCTGCTGTGTGTTGCACAATATGGCAAATTTACAGGAATTACAATTTTTTGAACCGCCAATAAATGAATATCCTGATATTGAAGCACAAAATATACATATTGAAATCGATAATGACGTGCCAAGAGAGTTAGAAAATGGAATGCAAAGACGTGACGAATTATGTCGATTACTTACATAATAACATGAACGATTACTTACATTATAACATGAACGATTACTTACATTATAACATGAACGATTACTTACATTATAACATGTATAAGAAAATTGAGTCAGTGATAATAAATGATTATATTGCAAACATCAAATTATTTTTATTATGCCTTATTAATCGTATAAAATTGAACTAACATTTTTCTTATTAATATTTTATTTTATTTTTTCAGAATAAAACCAAACAAACTGTTTAGATTAATACTAAGAAATATCACATTTCGGAAACTAATAAACTTTTCATATTAATACTAAGAAATATCACATTTCTGAAACTAATAAACTTTTCATATTAATACTAAGAAATATCACATTTCTGAAACTAATAAACTTTTCATATTAATACTAAGAAATATCACATTTCTGAAACTAATAAACTTTTCATATTAATACTAAGAAATATCACATTTCTGAAACTAATAAACTTTTCATATTCATACTAAGAAATATCACATTTCTGAAACTAAAAAGAAAACAAACAAATACAATAAACTTTTCATATTAATACTAAGAAATATCACATTTCTGAAACAAAAAATAATAAACTTTAATAATAAAATAAAACGACAATGTTTTAATCTTAAAAAAAGTATTATAATATTTGTTTTTATCTTATACCCAAAAAGATTTCCTTTAGCAAAACATTTTTTTCTTCTTTTAAATCATTTGTTCTTGTAAATTGTTTTACACATTCTTCATATGCTACCCTTATTTTTTTATATTCTTCTAGCATTTCTTTTTGCACGTCATATTTGTTATTACTATCGCCTTGCACACTGGTTGCAAATTGTTCAATTGTTTTTTGGCAACTTTCTAACATTCGAGCTGTAGCGCCTAAATGCTTCCTTTCATTCTTCTTTAATGTCTGTATAATATAATGTTTCTGATTATACTAACACCATTTACGTAATATATTGTTGCGTCCCTGGATTTTTATCCCTTAATCGTTGTCAGGAGTGTTGTTGTTTAACCCTCCTGTTGTTTATTTCGGGCGCGTGTGAGAGTGTGTGTGACACGGGGCGTGCGAACGAAATATCGCAGAGTCGGCCCGCGGACGCAACAATATTGTCTAATTATATACCACAGAATAGGAAATTTTTTTATTGTACTTACTTGCTTTAAATTATTATTTGTGGCTTCCGTTGAATTATTCTCTATTGAAATATTTTCTACTTCTTTTGGATTTACATTGGACATATTTATATCATCCATAGATTCCATAGGTCTGTAGGAAATAATAAATGGATAAAATAACAAACTTGTATAACTCCGTAGATAAATTGTAAAAACAACCAACTGGCAACAGTTTATTAAAAACGTCGTTTGACGTTTTTACAATTTACCTACTGAGTTAATTATTCACTGGCGAAGGAAAGTTACCTTACTTTTTTTTTTAATCTTGTATAAATAAAAATTTTTACTTATTATATTATTATAAACACTAATTAAAAATATTATTTACTATACAATATATTATTAATATAATAAACTATTAATTTATATTATATTTAAATTTATAACACTAAATAAATAAACTAATAAATATCTATGTTATGTACTTACAAAGGTGTATTTGTTCTTATGACTTCCCTCACAATTAAGCCTTTGCTACCACATACAGCCAATGGCTCAATATTGTGTTTCGATCCTAACAATTCTGACAATTCTCTATAACAATTACAAACAAGTTTACTCCATACATTAGCTTTTACACATTTCAGAATAAATATACATATATATTATGTACACTTACGTTTCAAACGAACATGTCATACGACCTCTACCAGTTTTTTTATTATTTGATATCATATTCTTATAGGACCTTTCAAGTGATTTAAATTTGTTTTCCACTTGTAAAACAGTTACATTATATCCGTTCTTTCGCATTTTCGAGGCTATTCTGCTCCACAATATCTTTTTAGTTTTAATTTTTCTAGTTTTCAAGAGTTCATTTTGATCTTTGTATAAACTTAAAAATAATTTCGTGCTTGAGTCATTCCAAGAAAATACTATTTCATTCACTACAGCGTCATTTTCTTTATTTGCTTCTTCATTTATTGTGTCATTATGTAATGGTATTACAATCATTTTTCCATCTACAGAACACCGTATATCATCGGAATTAAAATCTATTTCATCATAACAAATTTCAAATTCTTTGCCACCTGTAAATATATACACCTTAATCTTTTTCATTGTTTAAGGACTTCTTAATATTTAGATATAGAATTTTAATACCTTCAGAAACGCATGTGACATTTCTGTTATTGCTGATTATTATGTTGCCATCTTCATCTCTCTTAATAAACGCTAATTCGTTTTCCATTTTATTTCATATGAATATATCTGCAAAATTTTAATAAATAATATTTTATACATTGTCGTGTTGGGGTCTGCAAAAACCCTTAATCGAGAAATATGCTGAAGGAAGGCCGTGATCGAACCCAGTAGGCCTTCTGTAACTCTTAACGATAGTTTCGTTATCGTTATTTGTTGTTGCGCAGCTTATTTACCATAATATATTATACCTACGCAACAACAACAATATAACGAAATTGTCGTTAAGAGTTACAGAATAGGCTTACAGAAGTGAACATTTCCGTTACTTTTTAGTTATATTCCTTTCCTTTTTTAAGTCCCTCGGATGAGGGGGAAATATTGGTGCCTTCAACTCGCCTTTAGTTATATAGCACAGTTTTCTTTTCTTTTTTTCCTTTGCTTTTCGTTATTTAGCACTTTCCTTTAGCTCCTCCTTGGTTTGGATCGTAGACGCCTTCAACCCTGAATTTGGGTTATACAGCGTATTTCTTTCCTTTCCTTTCCTTGAGGTTAAAATGTCACGTTGTAAGCTGCCATATTGAACTACACCGCTGCACTACCTCAAGACCTAGGGCAGACAGTGCGGTGAACTATTGCACTACGCCCTGTTACACTTCGAAAACGAACAGCGCCTTCTGACGTCATTTCGAATAAAAAGAACGCTTTAGTGTACACTTCTTGCACTAGTGTGCACTAGTTCAGAAAGTTCTTCGAAAACAAACAAACCTAAAGGCACATTGTTGTATTTGCAATGAACCGTTAATGTGGATCAGACCGGCACATCAGTGCCGGGACTGTATTGAGGAGTTCCTAGTAAGAAAGAGAACATTCGAGGCGGAAAATGCACGAGCACAAAATTATGAAGTAGAACTAATTAGAAGGTATTAAAAAAAAAGAGATAGTATACGTAATTGACTATACATTAATTGACTATACATTAATTGACTATACATTAATTGACTATACATTAATTGACTATACATTAATTGACTATACATTAATTGACTATACATTAATTGACTATACATTAATTGACTATACATTAATTGACTATACATTATTAATTCATTACTGATTATACATTATTAATCAACATTACGTAATTGACTATACATTATTAATTCATTATTGATTATACATTATTAATTAACATTAACAATCAACATTATCAACATTAACAATAGCTTTAAGAAAGTTGCTTATGTTACCAATATTTTGCCTAAACAATATTTTCCTGCGGGATCATATTTTACCATACATTATTATATTTACTTTAGTTTAATCTGATTTATAAATATATATATTCCTAATATCTTTAACCGATTTAAACACATTATATTATATATTCTGATTTATATACACTGATTTAAACACATTATATAATATATTTCGATATATATACATTATATTATGTATTTACTTTAGTTAATCCGATTTTTGTACGTTACATCCTTACTATATTTTACCCGATAATTATATACGTTGCGTATACATTTATTTTAAACAATAGTATATCCGACTTATAATTATCTAATCATCCAAATGTTATTTAAAATTTTTCTTTGGATTTATATTTTACTCAAAAATATATACACAAATTAAATTTTACAAACTGCATACATTATATCTTTACTTGATTACGATATATTTAAAATAAACAACAAGATTATATTATAAACATTTTCTTTTCAATCACATAGTTTTCCTTTCAATTACATAGCTCATACGCGGTAACATAACGTACCACGTATGACTTAAGGGGGAAAGTGTTACGAGCGGACAAATTATATTTGAATTATATTTGAAATAAGAGGAATGAAAACATCAGTAATATCAGTTATCGATTATTGATCCGATTTCTGATGATACCAGGTGACGTAGTTGTCGGGTTGCGGGGCTCACGGGCATAGAATTACACCCTGAGACAATACCTTCCTCCTCCACAAAGATATGTACGAAGTGGAGAGAAGCTTGCGCGGGGGGTTCTCACCACTTGGGTATAAATAAGGCGTTAAAAAGTGTCGCTGCGCTCTTTAGTTTTGCTCCTTCGGGCTTTGATCTTACTCTTGCCCATAATTCAGTGAATCTTTACTTTGAGCGGCTTTCTTATTACAAGTCAATTCGTTGCGACATCTCGTATAAACACTTGTAGAACAAGAGCGTCTCACAATAAAGGGCATTATTTTTAAAGGGTAAAATCCTGAATTTATTCTGCTAAAATTTACCATCCCTAAGAAACGCCTATCCAGACCTATCGCTGCCAAGGCGTGTGGCAACAAGGTGCTCCATCTTTAACTGTCGCTGCCAAGACGAGTGGCAACGGTTATTCTAATTCCTATGCCTAAGGAAGTTGTGCTCCATCTTTAACTGTCGCTGCCAAGGCGAGTGGCAACAGTTATTCTAATTCCCATGCCTAAGAAAGGAGGGAGAAGAATCCAAATTAAAAAGATTAAACATCAAATCAAGTCAGCGATTCAATCCGACCAGGATCCTTTCCCGTTTTTCCTAAAATTAAAAGAACTCGAAACTGAAATTCGAGGTAATACAATTCAACAAGTTCCAAGCTACAAAGTCATCCCTTTTGATTTCAAAGTTGAATACCCAAATTTTGATTCGATAAATAAATCTGATCCTCGTTATAAGGTTTACAAAATACGATTTCTTTTTGGCCCAGATTAATTACACAGCCTAGTCCAAATCCCGGGTAAAGTACTTGAATGTATTTACCCAAAAACGGACTCGTAAAATTCTCTTTAACCAGTTCGTGACAACCTGCGAGAGTACGAGGAAACCGAGGGTGTCGTTCTCGAAAGGGACAATATCGTTCGGAATCCTGGTCTGCGCTCGGTCGCGAAACTCTGCTTGAATTCCTTTTGGGGAAAATTCGGCCAGCGAACCAATCTGCCTTAGACCGAGGTCGTAAAAACATACCAACGTTTCGCGACTTTGCTCACGAGTGCCGAGCACGAGGTAATCGATATATTACCCGTCAACGACAAGGTAATGTACGTTTCGTGGCGGCTACGAAAAGAGGCGGTCGTGGCTTCCCCGTTGACGAATGTCGTGATAGCGGCGTACACGACAGCACAAGCGCGTCTGAAACTTTACGAGTATCTGGAATCATTAGATAGGCGCGTTTTATATTACGATACCGACTCTTGTATATATTTAAGTACGGGCGATCCGGACGAGTACGAACCACCTACCGGAAACTTCCTCGGCGACATGACGGACGAACTCGAGAGCTACGGCCGCGGTAGCTATATAGAATCGTTCGTGTCAGGCGGGCCGAAGTTTTACGCCTATATTGTTCGTGAGATTCGCGCGCGAACTACGTTACTGTACGGACGTGTTCTCGGACTCTCTCGTGATTCGAGATCTTTCGAGTCGGTGTTGTATTGGCTTTTGTACTGTTAAATCGGATTGTTATAAATATTTAAAGTTGAAATACTTTGCGCAAATTCGTGATTCGCTGTTCCGATTGTTCAGTGCGCGAATCCTAAACTTTTAATCGGCTTGGTACGAATTAACCCATTTTGTACCAGTGGTCGATTTATCGACCAGTAACTTTCTTAATTTTTTTTAGATAAACAAATTAACAATATTGCATTGCGCACAAGCATATATGTTTCTATATGTTCTTAGAAGTTAAATTAATTTTTGCTTAAGAAAATTTGTACATTTACTAATTGTTATTATAAATACTTAAAATGCACATTTGACGAAAATTAACAACAATTTTTAACAATTTCACGAAAAATGTTTAAAAAATTCAAAATAATTATTCCGTTTAGTTTTAACATTTGAAGGCCTTATATTTCGAGTTGAGAATATTTTTAAATCAATTTATGATTTTTTGTAAGGGGTAGCTGAGGGTGAATATTACTGGTCGACTTGTCGACCACTCGTACAATCCGCTATTATCAACGCGACATCTACAATCACAGCTGATAAGAGCTTTACTCGCCAAGTTTTAAGGTTATGTAAGTGGTGCTTTATTGTTTACCCTTCTGTACTATAAGTCAACATGTTTCGGACAAGATATCAAACTCGGACAGCATTAACAAGAGTAATCAATGAAGAAGATGACGAAAAAACCGCGAAATTGTTTCGTGATGCTGATTCAGTCGATTTGGTATTATTGCCACCGGAAAAAGTTGACGAATTGAGCGACGAAGAAGACATCGACGACAACGTGCAAATTCTGAATGGACAAAGTGTATTTGACCCTGAAGAAGTTGCTGGGCAAATTAAGCTCGAGGTTCAATTCAATGATTGCAACGAAAACAAGCCTGAGGATCAAAATTCAGATAAGGAGGATGGAGACGTCGACGACGAGTTTGAACCTCCGTCTAAAAAACGAGCTAAGAAAACGTCAAAAGAATAAAGTGTCTTTTACTACAAAGTGGTCGAAAGCTAAAAAAGTATCGTTTACAAGGGAACCTGTCAATGTCAAGAAAGAAAAAGTTATTGAGCTATATGAAACATATGGTTAGTATTTATTTTTATAATTTTCAACTATTTTTTTTTTGCTTTGTGATTTGCAAAGCTAAGTTATAAGTTATAATTTATTTAGGCAATTATTCACCGATGGAATTGCTGGAGTTGTTCATTGATGATGAAGTGGTTGACTGGATCGTTACCTGTACAAACAATTATGCAGCGATCGACAAGAATGACACAACCTTCACAACAAACGCCGAAGAAATTAGAAACTTCCTTGGCATCTTGTTTCTGACTGGGTACAATACACGCCCTAAAATTCAGAATTATTGGTCTACAAACCCAACGTTGGAATGCTCATTAGTCCGTCCAGTTATGACTCGTGACAGATTTCAAAAAATAAAACGTTATTTACACGTTTGCGACAATCGCCAATTGGACAAAAGCGACAAGTTTGCCAAGGTGACTCCACTTAACAACCTGATGAACAAGAAATTCATGCGATTTGGTATCTTCTCTCACAACTTGGCAATGGACGAGCAAATAATTGCTTATTTCGGCCATCACTCATGTAAGATGTTCATCAAAGGCAAGCCAATCCGTTTTGGATACAAGTATTGGGACTTGTGTTCGTCTGAGGGCTATTTGTACTCTTTCATGCCATACGCTGGTGCTAGTCCAACTCCGGAAACAGATTATCAGGACTATGGATTGGGAGAAAAAGTTGTTCTAAAGTTGTTGAGCAAACTGGAGAATCCGTCGCAGCATTGCGTTGCTTTCGATAATTTTTTCACTTCTCATCGACTAATGGCCCGCGCAACAGAGCTCAATCACTTTTGCACAGGAACAATTCAAGATAACAGAACCAACGGTGCTCCACTATTGGACGTTCAAACGATGAAGAAAAAAGATCGAGGTTCATTGGATTACGTGTTTGACAAGAAAAATGATTTGTTGATGGCTCGTTGGAATGACAACTCGGTTGTTACGATTGCTTCTAATCACGAAGCGATTACGCCCATGCATAACGTGAAAAGGTGGGACAGAAAACATTCGAAAATGGGAACAGTTGAAATGACCCAGATCCTCAAAGCCTACAACAACCGCATGGGAGGCGTCGACCTATTTGATAACGCAATGAATAATTATCGAATCAGCGTCCGAGGAAAGAAGTGGTACTGGCCCTTGTTGACAAATGCACTTGACGCCGCGATGGTCAATGCTTGGAAATTCCATTGTGTGCTTCGCAAGCATGAAGATTCTCTCGTCACTGAAGGCACCGATCGTTCGATTGCGCAACACACGAAGAAGAAACGTAGCTGTTTAATGCAACAACTTGAATTCCGCGTGTTCGTAACGGAGTGCCTGCTGCGTCAAGAGAGAGTCTCCACTCACAAGATCCCAAATGCACCTAACATCAATCCAAGGATCGCTTTGGACGAAATTCGCAAGGACAAAGTAGGACACGGAATCACGAAAAGTGAAACACGCCACCGTTGTCGACTTTGCAGCAAACATGCATCGTACAAGTGCACCAAGTGCGATGTCGCATTGCACACTCACTGCTTCAACAAATTTCACAATATGTAACGTGGATTAAAATGTTATTGTAAAATTATTTTCAAGAAATAAACGTGATTTTTCACGCTAATAAGTGTTCTATATTATGTACATTTTTTGTGAATTTTATATACCCTTTATTACGAGTAGTTGACATATCGACCAGGCCCAAAAGGGCCTTATTAATGCATCTAAAATTTAAAAAAAAATAATACACATTTTTTTACGTTTATAACACGCACACAAAATTTAAACAACATTGGTCAAGTGGTTTAGGTTCAGTACTTAATGGGTTAAGGGGCCCCCGTGTCGCGATGGGGGTCGAGGAGGAAGACCCTCCACCTCAGCATGTTACTCTGTTGACTGGAACTAGTAATGGTGCGAGTGAACCTCAGGAAAATTTGGAAGCTAGCCGAATGCAGGATCCGTCCTCGAATATTCCTTTGTGCCAATCCTCTCCTAGTAGGACGAATCGAGAATCGGTAAGCAGTGTGCATGCATTTCGAGATCGTTTCCCATTGGGGGCGGTCGTCCATGAGGCAACAGCAATAAAAGTTGCAGTAGAAGAGGAGGATATATCCGATATATCCGACGTTGACTCGAATAAAGGCAGGGATCGTAAAAGATGCCGCAAGATTAAAAAAGAGGAACACTTTCCTTCTCAGAAATTGCGTAAAACGCCCAACAATAATAACAATAGCGGTAAACCTCAAAAAGATGAGGAGACAGCGCCTCGCGCACAATTTAAGTATTCGTCTTCGGATAAACCGCCGTTTTCTGTTTTTATAGAACCTTTGTCGTCGACACAGGATGTTGCCATTCACCGCTTGAAAGTCGCGTCACTTGTTTCACAAATTGTCTTCAAGGACCATAAAGAATTGAAGGTCTCCGGGCGTAATAGATTCGTTGCGGAAATACGGACGGCGGAATCCGCCAATAGGCTTATTAATAACCGATACCTACAACAAGCTAACCTCAAAGCGTATATTCCGGCTTTTAAGGTCATGCGTACGGGCATTATTAGGGACATTCCCGATGAATATGACATCCAAGCATTAATTCCCCATATTGAAACTAGTAAAGGCCGTACAATAAAAATATATGCGATAGAACGTATGAATCATACAATAAGAGGGAAAGATGGACCGGAAACGGTTCCTTCTATGTCATTGCGCGTTAAGTTTTTAGGGCAGGAATTGCCAAGCTATGTCTACATTCATAGAACTAGGTATAGAGTATTTCCATATATTAGCAAAACAAAAATTTGTTACTCGTGTTTTAGGCTAGGCCATATGGGCAATATTTGTAAAAGCTCGCCGCGATATTTGTTATGCGGAGGAGATAAGCATATTGAGAGAGAAAGCTGCCCCCGTATAAATCAGCCCCCGAAATGTTTGAATTGTGGCAATGGTCATCTGGCTACTTCACTAGATTGCCCGGCGGTAGCATTCCAGAATGAGATTAATTCGCTCGCCGCCCATGAGAATATTACATTTAAAGAAGCTCGTAGAAGATTAAAGCGGATTGAAAATGAAAATAAACCGGTGGATCCTAGGCTTAATTATACGGAATTTCCGCTGCTTCCTGAAACCCGAGAAATGGAGAATGATGTCAATAATAGCAATTATCATCAATATCAAGGTGATGTTCGTGTTAACAATTTCGTTCCAGTAAGTAATAGATTTGCGCCGCTCCAGGAGTTGCCGTTAGAGGCGAATGAGGAGGAAACAAACGTCCCTACATACTCCAATATAGTTTTCCGTCCTAGGAGGACGACTCACAATGGAACTACTAAGCATACTGTGGTTTCTGACCCGAGGGGGATTTCTGTTAGTAAAAAGACCCCTAATGCGCGGCATCAATTCCCAATGTCACATTACAAGGAACTCGTATTCCCTAATGGAAGGACTCAATCGATTGTGACGGACCAAAAAGACTCGCCGGAATCGCCTGGACTGCCGACTGAGCTCAATTCACAAGATGATTTAATTCATTCAACAACGACAGGAACAAAAACAAAAATATGTATGCAACCTCAGGTTAGGCATGGCCATAATTTGGACCCTAGATATAACTGTAATTTTAAATATAACTCTAAATCAAGAATCAAGAATCAGTTCCACAAAGGAACCGTGTGGAGGTCTCACGCTGATCCCAATGTACAAATACTTATGAGCTGTATGTGTCAGTCCAAATCGTCTGTTGAGTATACGCACTGCATGACGCTCCAACGAAGTGCTGTATAAAATAACAAGATTAGTTTTAAAATAATACAATTTGCAAAAATTATAAAATAGGAGACTCTATAAGTTAAACAAAACTTACTTGTTCTCACTCGATAGAGTTTCAGCTTTGGGAATCGGCACGTAATAATTCATGCGTATGCCACCACTGTTACCACTGTTGCTGCTGCTTCCTTCAGCGGAATACATTTTCACTCTCGGTTATGACAAGTCGACCGTTTGTACAAGCAGCTAATACAAGACTGGCCGATCGCATAAAAAGTAACGGAGCGTATACGCGGTAACACCCCACCCCCCGGTTTTTAAAACTATAACGTGGTGGTGGGGGATTAAGCTCGCGCTCTGGAATTTAGGAGAAGGGGGAGGCATTTAGACAACGTTAAAAAGAAAGCCAACGTATCTTTCAAACAATTATCAACCGCTAACAACTAATGGAAAAGTAGAATTCCAATTATGATAAGAAACCTTTTAGGACTATCATATGATAAGAAACCATTTAGGACTATCATATGTCAAGAAACCTTTTAGGACTATTATATGTCAAGAAACCTTTTAGGACTATCATATGTCAAGAAACCTTTTAGGACTATCATATGTCAAAAAACCTTTTAGAACTATCATATGTCAAGAAACCTTTTAGGACTATGATATGTCAAGAATGCGACAGCTCATTTTTGGATATTTCTAGAAAGAATGCGACAACTCATTTTTTGGAGATTTCTAGAAAGAATGCGACAACTCATATTTTGGAGATTTCTAGAAAAGATGATAAAAGTATATAAAGAGGAACGAAGCGCGTCAAAACCACAGTATGTAATTTGAAAGTGTGCGCGATTGGTATATCGGTTAAAAAAGTACTTTGTAATTTTCTGTGCTAAGTGTTCGATATGGAAGATTTTTTTATGAAAATCTGCAAAAATGGAAATAGAGACAATAGACTTAACTGAATCATTCGACAAAGAGCAGATAGAAATAGAGAGAGTAGTCTTACAATTAGATAAGTTGTCCGATGAAGAACTAGTGAAAATTATAAACGATAATTTTGAGGCGATATCAGTCCAATCATCTGACGAAGATCACGCGTTGTCGGATGACAGTGACCTTCAGGGAAAAGATCTTACGGAAACTATCGAGAAGAGAGTGCCTAATGCTGAACGGACGTACAAAATGTTGTGCTATAAACTTTTATTATTCCACGGGTAGTGCCCTAGCCGTGTGTACCTCGTGTATGATCAGACTGTCAGACGCGGGTGTCGGAGACATGTATGCTGTTCGAGAGCATGTAATTGGGCTACGCGATGCGATATCAGGAGAATCCTGTTCCAACTGCAGACTTCCATGTATCAAATCTTTCCGTGTAATATGTGCCCAATTTGCACACGCTGAAAAAGACATTGCCATAAATATCAGTATAAAGTGCACACCTTTACGCGAGCAACATGAACATAAGTCTTGGAGATGGGATGACTTTTTCGAGTATTATAAATACTCTGACGATACACTTATTACAGATCGTTATTATGAACAAAATATCATCAATACTTTAGAGGGTAAAGAATATCTGGAAGAAAAAATGGTTCCTGTGCAACGATTATCACTGGTGCAGTTTTTTCGCGATCGCGAACTCGGTATATGCGGAACCAGTGAACGCGTAGTCAGACAAGGAGTCGTTATTCAAACCGAGCCTCCATATGACTGGCCTTACCACGTGAGACGTAAAGTGTATAAACAAATGTGGGATGAGTGTGAGAGAGATAAAGAAAAAAAGATCTGCAAGGAGAAACGTGTGTGCAACAATTATCACCGGTGCAGATTCTTCGCAACCGCAAACTCAGCGGACGCGTAGTCAGAGTTGTTAGCGATAATGATCCTGAGCCTCGATGTTACTGGCCATATATTTTGAAACGTAAAGTGCATAGACGAATGTGGTGTGAGTATGTGAGAGAGGGAGAGAGAGAGGACGAAGAAAGACGTAATGCCCTGTCATATTACAGAAAAGTAAACTTTTATTTCTGGGCGGGGAAAATCCTGGCAAGCTTAAGTTTAACGGTGATGCTCTATACATTACAATTCCTGCAGGTAGTGGGAGGTGTGTCGAAGTGTTGGTGATGGACAACTTGCGTTCTTCGATCTACCGTTGCAGCGATTCTAACCGTATAAAGAGAATACTTAAGAAACAATTTCTCGATAACTATGACGCTTGGTATAATTGGCAATATTGGAATGAATATGTCACCCCCTTCTTTCCTCATGATTTTGCGTGTATGCACTATCACGTTCAGGAGTGCAAACGAACATGTTTATGGTGTGATCGAGTTACGTGCAAGTGCTCCATAGAAGTGTGTGACGTGATCTAATAATAAAAAATAGAGAAACGATAAATAAACATGGAAAACCTCGGGCAAATCGCGCGCGATCTGTTGGAGCAGTCGCACCAAGTCGCTACTTTGGGCGAGTATTTCGCGTGGGCGCAGCGGTGCGAGGAAATCGTTAGACAGCACGAAGACCGCAGTCGCGAGGAATTCGTTAGACAGCTCAAAGAACACAGTCCCGCCAAGCGTCCGCGGCTCTCGCCTGGAAATAGACATTCTTTGGTGTCGAAAATCGCGGAACTCAAGTGCGAGAACTCAATTAGAGAGGCGTTTCATACACAGCGGTGGTGATTTGGTGATCGCGAGCACCAGTAGTGGCGGCAATAACGCGGAAACTCGTTTAGCGAGAGATCGATACGGCTTTCAAAAGTCGTATACTGACCGGTGTGGTGATTAATTCCAAGCACATCTAACCTCGTCAATTTCTCAAAGATGTGAGAGACACTGTACGCGTCATGCAAAGGTACAACAGCGTGAAAGTGAATACCGTGTTCAATGGTGAATTTGTGGCAGGCGACAAACGTGCGAACAAAAGTATCAACACGAGAAACTATGAACTCCTTCGTACGTCCGACCTGCGAGAGTGGTACGACTTGCGCGTTATCGAACCCACACTGGCAAAACTCGAAGAGTTCCAAGAACGCGACAGCGGGTGGGCGTTGTCGCGTATACTCAATTTAATGGTTAACGTCAACAAACATAATCCATTGCACGCGGGGTGTGTTGTAAAAATGTCGCGAGAGATAATGACAAAGAGAGCGATGATCAACGTGCAATCAAAGGACAATGCATGTTTCGCGTGGTCGGTGGTCGCTGCTCTGTATCCAGTCGAAAGACATTCAGAACGGGTATCCTCGTACCCGCACTATACGACCGTGTTAAATCTTCAGGACATTAAGTTTCCAATGACGTTAAACCAGATTAAAAAGTTTGAAAATTTCAACGACGTGTCGATCAATGTATATACTATCGAGAAGAAAAAGAAACTTGTAATCTTACCGATACAGCTCACCGATAGTAAGAAGAATAGGCACGTCAATTTGTTGTACCTACCAGATCAGGGAGATGACAACGTGGGACATTTCGCGTGGATCAAGAACCTATCCCGCCTCGTGAGCTCGCAAGCGAGCAAACACAATGGCATGAAATACTTTTGCGATCGGTGAGTATACATTTTTATATAAAATATATTATTTTTTGTTTAAAAAAATAGTAAATAATTATGTTCTTTTTAGATGCTTACATTATTTCCACAAGAGTGAGAAATTAGAAGTTCACGCCATTGATTGTCAAAAGATGAACGACTGCGCCATCCGACTACCGAGCGAGGACGACAAATGGCTGAGCTTCCGCAACTACAGCAGGAAGGAGCGGCTTTCGTTCGTGGTATACGCCGACCTTGAATGCACCCTGGAGAAGATGGATGCTGATCCGCAAGCGTCCACGTACGCCTATCAACGCCACAAGGTATTTAGCGTAGGATACTACGTGCAGTGCTCGTACGACGACTTGTTATCTACGTATCGGTTTCGTCGCGATAAGGATTGTGTCGCATAGTTCGCCAACGAACTCGAGGAAATAGCGCATTGCGTAAAGGATATTTTATCCACCAATGTCCCCATGAAGACTCTCTCGAAAGAACAGTGGCAAGCATTTCACAGCGCGACGCACTGCCACATTTGCGAGAAACCTTTCGCGCCAGACGACGAGCGGGTACGCGATCATTGCCATCTGACCGGTCGCTACAGAGGTCCCGCGCATTCAAACTGTAATCTAAATTATAAAGACTCATATGTCATTCACGTAGTTTTCACAATTTATCCGGCTACGATTCACATTTTATCATAAAAGAAATAGCTGCCGCGTTCGAAGGCTCGATCCACGTACTACCGATAACAAAAGAAAAATATATTTTGTTCACGAAAAACGTTAAAGACACAGCCGACAAATCAGATTCGCGAAACAATATAAAGTTACGGTTCATCGATTCGTTAAAATTTCTTAACACTAGTCTCGAAAAATTGGCATCCTTCCTCGATAAAGACAAATTAAAAATTGCACGTTCCAAATTTTCCGAATTATCCGTTCACGATTTCAAATTACTGACGCAAAAAGGCGTCTTTCCGTACGAATACGTGGATTGCGTGGACAAGCTGCAGGACACGCGTTTACCGCCGCGCAAATCATTTCACAGTTCCTTGATCGGTGACACTGTATCCGAGAGCGATTACGCGCACGCCGTGAACGTTTGGCAGCGGTTCTCCGTTCAAACCTTGGGCGAATACAGCGATCTGTATTTAAAAACGGATGTCTTGTTATTGGCCGACGTTTACGAAAATTTCCGTGACAGTTGCAACAAAAGTTATGGATTAGATCCCGCTTATTACTATACTCTTCCCGGGTATACGTGGAATGCCATGTTAAAACATACTCGCATAAATTTCAAACTGCTCACCGATATAGATATGGTCATGTTCATCGAACGCGGTATACGCGGCGGTTTGAGTCAATGTTTAGGTAGATACACGCGAGCTAATAACAAGTACATGCAGTCGTACGATCCATCGAAACCATCGTCGTACCTGATGTATTTTGATGTAAACAACTTGTACGGCTGGGCAATGTGTCAACCATTGCCTTACGCCAATTTTCGATGGATCGACAACGTAGCCAATTTTAATGTTATGGATGTCGCGCTGGATTCTCCGACAGGCTACATTCTCGAAGTCGACCTCGAGTACCCGCAAAATAAACACGACGCGCACGCTGACCTACCGTTCTGTCCAAGGTAAGTCTTGGATATCTGACACATTTAGAATAATAACCAATAAAAAAAATCTTGATAATTTAGTTATCATAATTTAAAACAGAATTTAATACTTGCTTCACATGATTTCTGATAAAATTGTTGAAATCTTCATTATACTTTTTTTTAATACAGTAATTTTTTTATAACATGATGAATGATAACCTAAAGAATCGACTGCGTCCTTGGTTAACTGAACCTCATAATACTTGAAATTTTTTTTTTTACGAAACAACCAAGAAACAATTCTTAAATGTTTTATCGTCAAAATCAATTATAAAATTTTTTAAGCCGCACAAAAAACATTTTCATTTTTCTATAACAATTTACTTTGCAAAAAATTCACTCAAATACAGGTTATAAACAACAGAGCACGTTTCCAAATACAGAATATATATATTGATATATATGAATGCGTAATTACTCCAAAAAAGATTTCGAGCGATAGAGTTGTCTTTCTCTATCGCACGGAGAAAAGAGCATGCGCACTCTCTTTCACTCGGCAACTGCCTCACGGCCCTCACGCACAGTTGAGCGTCCTCCTCTATTGCATAGAATAGTACGTTCAGCGCTTCTCTGTCGCACCCCGCTCGCTTACTCAAATATTCGGACCTTAAAGCGCGGCAACCGCAAGTCTGCATCAATTTTGCTTAGGCAACCTAATACCACTGTGTTCGCGATAAAATTATCTTTATTTTAATATATAGTTTAATTAAAGAATAAAGATGAGCGTAAATTAGTAATACCAACTCACCTGTTTATACCTGGCAACTCGGTAATAGGAAGCAGTAAAAGATAGGCAACCTAACTTTTCCTTTCTACTTATGCTTTGTACTTTCGATTGGTACTGAATTTTTTGAGAATATAAATAAGTGTAGAAAAAAAAAAATTAAAATTATTTTTAATAAAGGGTAGCCTGCACCTGATTTAATTAGGCAACCCATCCGCGATTTGTTTGTTTATTCATTATGTTTGATAAAAAATACCTTCTATTAGGAATACAGATGGATGAAGGTCGATTTAGGTCGGAATCTTGTACTATTATCTAAACTCTGAATTTTATCCACACGACGACATGAATCTAGATATTGACAAAAAACGGTACGCCGTCCTGTTTGATATGTATGCACGTTTCCGTAAAGCTTATTACGGAATCGACTGTTACGAAACGTTGTTCCCCGTGGCCACATTCCTGGCGCAAGGACCTTTTGTGGTCATTGATTGCTCGCGACAGAACGAGTCCGTCAAGAGCGCCACCGTGGATGTGCGAATAGAATTCGACTGCAAAGAGAATGTACCCGCAAATACTACCGCCTATTGTCTCATCTTGCATGATCGCGTAATCGAATACAGCCCGTTGTCGAACGTAGTGCGCAAAATCACGTAAATTGCACTGTCTACAAATATTCCGATATAAGAGAGAAAGATGCATCGCGATAAGGTATAGTACAGATCGCTTCGTCGTTGGATCATGATCGTGCCAACGTTTGTCGATCTGCAAGGATTCACCGTCGGAATGAAATTTGTCGCAAAGGAAGTGGCGGTGCTGAGAAACGAGACCGTTCTGACGCATTACATTTTTCAACGCCCCATGCCGTGGAATTTCCTCACAAAATTCAACAAGTCATGCGCTACCTGGTTGATTGCAAATCATCATGGATTACGATGGGAAGACGGAAACGTGCCGTACAGCATGGCTAAACACCTAATTACATCGGCCGTGCTTGGTACAGAAAAGAATGATGAGACACCACCGACTCTCGTGTACGTCAAGGGATGTCAGAAACTAGAATGGTTGGTGGATCTGCTTGAAGATTTTGCGAGAAAGAAAATGATCGTCGAGACTGGATGCGGATTACGAAGACATCAAATCTTTAAATAATCTAGATGATACTAATGCTATACGATGCGGAAAACATATGAAGAATTGCGCGTTACAAAACATATTTAAAATATTTAACTGGTGGTCGAAACACGAGAAAGAAGTGTTATCTTTTTATAACCATAAATAAATAAATTATATAAACTTTAAAATGTTTTTTTCCCTTTTCCATTAGTTGTTAGTCGTTGAAAGTGGTTTAATAATGTTAGCCCATGTATTTTTCTTATCTTTCTTCGTAACGTTCGTGTCAATGGCATTCCTACTTCATATTGTAACTGCTACACGGGGGAAAAAAACGGGACAATAAATTCTTTTCCGTTTAGACTAGAAGACCATTCAGTCTTCTTTGAACACTTTCTTGAAATGCTAACCCATATATAGACGACCTGTGGTATGACTCACCCAAAGGCCGTGACATTTTTATGGGCGGGTTATCTCTATGGAATATTCATGTCGGATCATATTCATGTCAGGTATATCCCCTACCCATAATTGTAACTGCTGCAACACTGTCTTCTTCGCATGGTGTCACAAAGTTTCAAGCAACGAGAGCGATAAGATGCAGCTGAAAGTTAGTTATCCGTGTGACGGTGTAAGTGTTTCGTACTATGTGCGTGCGTGTTATAATAATTTTCTAAATTTTTTTATTTTTATTTTCTTTTTTAGTATATAAAAGTTGACGGAGTAACATTCGCGGAGGTGCCGCTTCAAATAAGACAATGGGATGTAGAATTCATTCCAACGGTATGTGATTTGTGTATGTGTATGTGTGCGATTGTTTAAATATAATTTTACATTATTTTGCTTAATTTTTTTGTTTCTTAACATTTTACAGCATGCTGAGACCATCAATTTTAATCATCAGCGAGGAGACCATCGGCAAGGAGACGCCTCCTTCAGATTTCATGATATTTGAGGTGTGTGATTTGTGTGATTTTTAAAATTAATCTATTTAAAAAAAATTACAAGTTTGTATTTGAGGTATGTGATTCGTGTAATTTTTAAAATTAATCTATTTTAAAGAAATTACAAGTTTGCGCGTCAAATAATAAGTAAAAAAATAGTGTGGACATCGACATGATCGAGAAAACTTGTGTTAAAAAGTACGTCCATATCACTCCATGACTCACAGCTAATCTATATTACATCTTTTTTATTTTTACAAAATTCCGGAAATATCCACGATGGGATGTTCCCTCCGAGGGATATCTATTTTACGTATAAAAATCCTTTGCCGGTGAGTTATTTGTGTATACTATAGTTAAATAATTTTTAAATAATTTGTTGTATATATTTTTCAGACAGTCGGTCGCATTCAAGATTCGGAGGAGCTTTACACCTATATAACTAATCCTGAGGTGTGTATGTTTGCCTCTGTGTGTGTGTGTGTGTGTATTGTATTTTTATAATTCATGTATTTATTTTTTCAGTGGGTAATAGGCGTTCCAGACGTAGGCGAAATGTGTTTTCCGCCAACGGAGTGGAAGGTGCGGCTCTACGGAGTGACATGCGTAGTCTTCAGCCCGCCGAAGGTATATCAAATTAATACATCTATTATTAATTATCTGCATATTTGTCTTTAAAAATTAACCAGTTTCATGTAATTTTTTCAGTGGCTTCGCCAGCAAGATATCTCCATCAGGGGCTACATTAACAATTAGCACCGCAAATTGGTGCAGGACGAAAGATATTGGCGTCGCGAGGACCTAGATGACCTGTGGTATGACTCCCCCAAGGGCCGCAACATTGCCGCAGTTTACAACATACAGGATATATTCGACCTGCGGAGGCTGTTCGGGCTCCAGCCCTATGAGGAGGAGCCTATGGAGTGGATTGGGCGAGGGGGAGCCTATGGACTGGGAGTTATAATATATAAATTGTATATATTTTTAATTGTATATATAAATACATAAATTGTATATATTTTTATGAATATACATCGTGGATCAATCTATGCACAATGCCTTGCGAGAGAAATCTATTACTGTATGTGGTTAATAAATAAACGTAAAGTATGTAAAAAAAAATTTTCAATTAATTAATTTCCTTTCCACATCCTTCACCTCTGTTCCTTATTCCAAAATTAAAAATTAAATACCGAGCGCATGATGCGCGAACGAGAGAACGCGAGCGAGCGGGAGAAGACCGAACGGAAGAACGCGGGCGTGCTGGAGATGACTCGAACGGTGACGCAGGCGGGCCGGAAAAGGCGCAAACGGTGACGCAGGCTGGAAGCGCGCGATACGTGAACACGCGCGAGCGTGCGATGATGATGATTCGAATGGTAACACATTTGGGCGAGCGGGCGGGCGGGCGGGCGGCAGCCTCTGCTTAGCGCGCGGTACGCGATCTTATCGGTTTTTCCAAAAATCTCAAAAATGTTGTCGCGTTGTTCTTAAAGTAATCATTATCATACTCCTCGACGGAGGTAAGTGCTGATAAGATAAGTATGTGCTGATAAGATAGAGGGAGGTAAGTGCAGATAACCCCCCTTCATCCTTCTTATCACTGCCATACTCCTCGACGGAGGTGTGCTGATAACCCCCCCTTCCCCTTCCCCCTTTCCCCTTCTTATCACTATTGTCCTCCTTGACGGAGGTATGTGCTGATAAGATAGGTATGTGCTGATAACCCCCCCCCCCCTTCCCCCTTCCCCCTTCCCCGGCGTGACGTCACTGAGTTAGAACTCTCATACTATACCTACTTGCGTTCAGGAGACACAACCGTTGAGTGAGCGCTCAGTGATTCTTACACTTACATTAGATCCCCGGAGAAGAACGAAAGGCAAGAACCAATCGTATTAAAAAATAACTGAGCGCTCACTCAACGATTGTGTCTCCTAAACGCGCCTATTATACATAGCTTATTACATAACAAAAATGTTAAAAGTGCAAGCAACGCGAAAGTGCAAGCAATGTGAACACATCTATAATAGGCTTTCCTCTCTTGCCGCGATACCTGCCCCGCAATGGAACACCAACCACCCTCCTTAAAACTATTCTTAAGACGATCTTAAATATAACAATGGATCATAAATATTAGGCGAAGAATTAAGATTGAATATACGAAATTTGTGTCAAAATAGGGTCAAAATATACCTAAAATGTAACGATAAAAGTAACTGTTAAATTTGTTACCGTTACTGAAAAAATGTAACCAAGTTACCGTTACAGTTACCCCCCCAAAAAATGTAACTAAGTTACCAGTCAGTTACCAAAAAAAGTAACTTGTAACGGTAACTGCGTTATAAGTAACGATCGAGTTACTTCTTAACCCTGGCTGTTCCATATGTATGTTCCGAAATTTTGGCACAAATAGTGCAATATATCATGTCCAGACATGCAGCCCAGATAAAAGACTTCACAGAAAAATAAAGTTAAGATGGCATCTCGGCGTCACAATAATTTATAATGGAGTTTTTCTTGAAATGAAAAACCATGACGGGTGTTAATCGCGCCATACCCTGCTGTTTCATACCTGTGTTCCAAAATTTTTATACAAATAGTGCAATATAACATGTTCAGACACGTAGCCCAGATAAAAGGCTTTTCACAGAAAAATAAAATAAAGAGGGCATCTCGTCGTCACGATAATTGATCATGGGTTCTTTCTTGAAATAGAAAACCATGACGGGTATCAGTCGCGCCATACCCTGCTGCTTCATACCTGCGTTTCCAAGACAATTCAACTAAAATCTACAGTGTACGTCACGTACACTACAGCGTTTCAGTTAGTCTTTCCGGCGAGCACGGACGTCAGTTAGTTACCTTCTCGTCGTATCGCGGGAATGCGTAAACATTATTGTTCATCGTTTACGTCTTTTATGACCTTTTTTTCGGTTTTGACCGAAATTGACACATTGTATTTCGCGCCTCTTCCTCAAGATAAAACGTAGTACTCCTCAATTCTATGCCGAGGCGCCACAAGCTTCAAAGCTAAAAGAAGAGCTCTCTGCCCTCTACGTGTCCATGCGTTGGGTCTCAAGCCATCAT
Source organism: Harpagoxenus sublaevis (assembly GCA_030770355.1). NCBI lineage: Eukaryota > Metazoa > Arthropoda > Insecta > Hymenoptera > Formicidae > Harpagoxenus > Harpagoxenus sublaevis. The sequence continues at coordinate 71,594 of JASTWR010000707.1, forward strand.
TCTTCTCTTTTGTGCCGAGGTAGTCACATCATATCGTTAAGATGGGAAAACATAAAAGATCGGATTCAGACGACAAGGAGAGTAGAAAACATAAAAGATCGAATTCAGACGACAAGGAGAATAGATTAGCTAGGAAAATGAGACGATTAATGAGAAAATTCAGGAAATACGAGAATCGAGGACGGCGAAGCCGCTCAAGTAAGTAAAGAAGAAACAATTAGTCCCCTCGAAAAAGGAAAAAGAAGGGGGGAGGAAACATGCAGGTCCGTAGCTTCGTAATGAGTAATTTTATACGGACTGGAAACATTACATACATTATGATTAATCGCGTCACAGGCTCTAACCTGTTAACAATAAATGTATATTTCCTCACTTTTATTACTAGCGCCACAGGCGCTAACAGACTGACTTGAAATTCTTAGCTATGGAGATTATTGTTTCTGTATATGTTAGTAACGTTAATGGCTCTAACCTATTAACGATAAACGTTTCAGTCATGTTTGACTTCTTATGCATATTAGCGTCATAGGCTCTAACCTATCGACGATGTATCATTATATTTACATAGGAAATATGTACAAAAAATATATAATTATTGAAAACAAGCCACGTCATAGTCTTTAACATAATGACGGAGATTAGACAATTTTTGCTTAATCATGGACCTTAAGGTGTCATAGGCTCTAACCTATTGACGAGTCACGGGCTCTAACCCGTTGACAAACCTTGTTTTAGGACAAAAGGTTTTTAAGGTCGCTGGGTACAAATAAATCAATGTACGTACACTAGTCTTGTCATGGGCACTAACCTATTGACGAGTCTCAGGCCCTAACCTGATGACGGACTTTATCTTATGTTGAAAAGTATAACAAGCCTTGTTGTGTACACATTGAACAAACGAATTTTTCGTTCAGAACAAAGATTTATTTTAGAATAAAGAAGATTCCGGTATATACATATTCTAATTTATATTGATCATGGTTACTAGGTGGCAGTGGTTCGGAGGAGGAGAGAGACAGTCGAAAGAGACAGAAAATGTCTAATGATCTAAATACAGAAGAGCTTTCACAGAGCCCTTCACTTTCTCCGCCTGGTTCCCCAAGATCGGTGGACTTAGATCTTCAATTGCCCCCGAATGAAACGCCTTCTCGGGAACCGATGGAAGTTACTTCCGGCAGATCTCCACCAAATCCTTTCCAGAATCCTTCTGGTAATAATATCACAACGCAAGCAGACATCTCTGCTAATAATCAACCGATAATCAAGCCAAGTGAGGCTTCATCCTCGTCAGGCATGCAAAAGATTGATTCTACGGATCAAGATGGCATTATTATTGAAGACTTAGACGTGGAAATTTTGGAAGCAATTGGCAAGAGAGTTGCAGAAGATAGGATACTGGCTCCGGCCATCCCTAAGAGCATCGCTGTCCGGCTCGAGGATATTTTAAAGAAAGGCCTTCCGAAGGAAGAACGGGAGAATCTGTTAAAGGCACATGCACCACCTAAAAATTGTGTCTTGATAGATCCACCGAAACTTAATGAAGAAATTAAAGTTTCATTACAGGAAACATCAAAAAAACGAGATGGACGTATTGTTGAAAAGCAGAAAAAGATTACTGCTTGTCTAGCTCTAATGGGCAGTTCTATCGTAGATATTATTAACAATAACAGACCAGAGGAAGATCCTAAGTTATCGTCCACTCAAATCGCCTTAGTTAAGAAGCTTAGTGAAGCGGCACGATTGATGGCGGACTTACAGAGAGATGAAACTTTAACTCGCAGAAGCCTAATTCTCGCTACTATAGGTAACTCCCAGAAAGAAACTTTAGAATCACAAAAAGCGGATGAGTGGCTTTTTGGTGAAAAATTAGGGGAGCGCCTTAAAGCGGCAAAATCAATTGAGCGGTCAGGAAAGGATCTGAAGGTTAAATCAAAGAGCTCGGGGAAGTCAAAAAACTTCAAGGCCCCGCCTCGACGTCAGCCTTTCAGGTCCAGGATGTCAGGCGGGTACCGAAACAGAACGAGTTACAGTCAGAACCAACCCAACAAGAAGAACTGGAAATATCAGAACAGGGGAGATCGCAACACCCAAACACAAACCCCAACACAGCAGAAGAAAACCTAAAATCAAAAGATGTAAGTAAACCGGCTGGTAGGGTGAGATTTTTTCTGGAAGAATGGAAAAAATTAACTTCCGATTCCAGGATTTTAGAGTGGATAAAAGGTTATAAAATTCCTTTTCGTATACCAGTAATTCAAAAATCAGCTCCTAAGGAACCTTCATGGTCACAGGAAGATAGATCTCTTATTAGTGATCACATAAGAAATTTAGTCTCTAAAGGAGTTATTAGCGATTGCCTAACAGAAAAGGATCAGTTTGTATCTAGTATTTTCCTGGTGCCTAAACCAGACGGATCGAGTAGATTAATTCTTAACCTGAAAAAATTTAAATGATTTTGTCGAAACGGATCACTTTAAGTTAGAAGATTACAAGATAGCTTGCAAGTTAGTAAGTCATAATTGGTTTATGGGTAAACTAGATCTCAAGGATGCTTACTATATGATTCCCATTATTAAAGAGCACAGGAAATATTTAAGATTTTTATTTGATAACAATCTGTATGAGTTTAACTGTTTGCCTTTTGGGCTTAATACAGCTCCGTACGTTTTCACAAAAATTATGAAACCCGTGATAGGATTTTTAAGGAACTTAGGGCTTTTATCAGTTATCTATCTCGACGATTTGTTACTTTTAGGAAACTCGTATTCGTCTTGTTTAGAGAATATTAACACATCTGTGAAATTATTAGAAAGTCTAGGTTTTGTTCTAAATGAAAATAAATGCTGTAAAATTCCTTCACAAATTTGTAACTTCCTTGGATTCATTTTAAATACTCAAAGAATGACATTAGAGTTGCCATTGGAGAAAAGAAATAAGGTTCGCGAACAGATTATTAAATTTAAAAAGTTAAAAAAATGTAGAATTAGAGAGTTTGCACAAATGATAGGAGTCTTAATATCGTGTTGCCCAGCTATTCAATACGGTTGGGCACATGTTAAGAGGTTTGAAAGAGAAAAATATTTAGCTCTTTTAAAATCAAACGGTAATTATGAAGCTATCATGTTATTAAATCAAGAGTTGCAGCAAGACTTTTCTTGGTGGGAAGTAAACATTGCTCACAGAATTTCGAATATTGCTAATCGAGAATTTAAGTTAGTTATATTCTCGGATGCTTCCCTCACAGGTTGGGGAATTTCATGTGGAAATAGTAGAACGCACGGATATTGGAGTGAGGCAGAAAGACAGCAGCACATTAATTATCTAGAACTTTTATCAGCCCTTTTTGGGCTAAAGTGTTTTGCCAAAGGCCTGAAGGGTTGTAATATTTTATTAAGAATCGATAACACTACTGCAATTTCTTATATTAATCGAATGGGAGGTGTAAGGTTCAAAACTCTCAGTAATCTTGCTAGGAATATCTGGGAATGGTGTGAGGAACGAGAAATTTTCATATTTGCTTCTTATATTGCATCAAAAGAAAATGTTGAAGCAGATCTAGAGTCTCGAAGGTTAGATAAAGAAACTGAGTTCAAATTATCGGATATAGCCTTTCAGAAAATTGTCAAGAAATTTGGCTGTCCTGACATAGATTTGTTTGCCTCAAGAATCAATGCGAAATGCAAAGATTATGTTTCCTGGACAAGAGACCCAGGTTCAATAGCTGTCGACGCCTTCACGTTAAGTTGGAATACATTTTTCTTCTATGCTTTTCCACCATTTATATTGGTGACTAGAGTTCTACAGAAGATAAAAGCAGAAAAAGCAGAAGGCATAGTTGTAGTGCCACAGTGGCCAGCACAACCTTGGTTCCCTTTATTCCTCTCTTTACTGGAAGCGGAAGTCTTAACTTTCAGACCTAATAGTAATACTTTACTTTCTCCCGATAGGGAACCACACCCTCTTTGGAAGTCTCTTACCCTGGTGGCCGGGAAGTTATCAGGAAGGCGTTCCTGCTAAAAGACATTCCAGAAAAGTCTGTGATAATTTCTATATCTTCCTTGAGTGAGTCTTCCTTAAAGCAATATGATTGCTCACTTAAAAAATGGTGGAAATTTTGTGAAAACGAAAAGCTATCCCCTTATAAAGTGGAAGTAAAGGGCATTATTAAGTTTTTAACCGAAGAATACGAAAAAGGAGCTTCTTATGGATCCCTTAATTGTGCGAGATCTGCTATTTCGCTTATTTTAGGACCAGAAATAGGCCAAAATGATATTATTAGAAGATTTTTTAAAGAGTTAGCAAGGTTAAGACCGCCTAGACCCAAATACGAATCCACGTGGGATCCAAAATTAGTATTAGATCACTTTAAAGACTGGCGTAATGACGATTTAACCTTAGATATGTTAAGTAAAAAACTAGTTACGCTACTAGCGCTCGTTACTGGCCAAAGAATGCAAACTTTAGCCTTAATTAACATAAAGAATATAGTTTTAAAAGAGACTTTAATAGAGATTAAGATTCCAGACAGTATTAAGACCTCTAAGCCAGGAAAAATTCAGCCTATATTAAATTTACCCTTTTACAAGGACAACTTAAACATTTGTCCAGCAACTACACTTCAGTCTTACCTTGATAGAACCAAAGAGCTTAGAGGTAACACAATATTTTTATTTATATCGTTTAAAAAGCCTTTTAAAAGAGTTTCGACCCAGACTCTCAGTAGATGGGTAAAAGACATTTTAGGTGATAGTGGAATAGATACAAATTTATTCTCAGCACACAGCACTAGACATGCGTCTACGTCTGCCGCGAGTCGTAAAGGTATCAATATCGATACAATAAGAAAATCGGCAGGCTGGACTGAGAAATCAACCACTTTCTCTAAGTTTTATAATAGACCTCTCGTTCAGAATTTAAGTACGTTTGGACACGCGATACTAGATAAGTAAGAAAGAGCGTTATGTTATAGTTTTTCACTCCCTATGTTTAAGCTTAAAAATTTTTTCTTTTTTGGTAATAAAACTTTGTGGCAATAAATAGTTATACAATCTATAGAAGCTGATTGTTTATGGATTATAACTACACGGTGCTGTAGCCTTCTTTAAACATCTACGTTTTATCTTGAGGAAGAGGCGCGAAATACAATTTAATGATTAAACGAACTTACCTGTAAGTGAAGTTCTATCATAATTGTATGAAGCGCCTCTTCCGAAAGATAGGTCCCACCCTATACCCTTGTTCGATAATCTCGAACCCCTTACATATTATAAGGCTACAGCGATATCTTTAAAGAATGATGGCTTGAGACCCAACGCATGGACACGTAGAGGGCAGAGAGCTCTTCTTTTAGCTTTGAAGCTTGTGGCGCCTCGGCATAGAATTGAGGAGTACTACGTTTTATCTTTCGGAAGAGGCGCTTCATACAATTATGATAGAACTTCACTTACAGGTAAGTTCGTTTAATCATTAAATAATCGAATATTCATTTTTGGTTTAACTTGAAATTAAAAAAGATTGTTTCGGTCGGACTCTCTACACTTGGCAGTCAACGTGCAACGTGTTAACAGGTTGAAACTTTAATTTCAATGTTTTTTCGATAATAATTGATTCTGTATTGAAATAAGTTTAGAATATTTATTTTTTACGAGCTGTTGTGGGGTATAAAATACCCCCCCACCCCCCAACGGTAAAAAATGGTTTATATAAAACCATATATAAATATATATAATTATATGGAAAATATGTCCACATATAAACATGTTGTCTTTTTTTTGTATAATCTCTGTTCGTATATAAAAATAATGAAAACAAAAATAATAAAAAAGAGAATCTAAAATAATTAAAAAGATTATTTTTCGCATTGAATTTTTTTATAAAATGTGAAGTTTGAGAAAATGAGAAAAATTTGCTTATATATGTATAATCATATACAATAACAGCTGTTACATTTATATATATGGCCAAACTTTTCTTATTTCCTTAAACTTCACTTTCTTTTATAAAAAATGCAAAGCGAAAATTAGTTTTTAATTATTTTTAAATTCTTCTTTTTATTATTTTTCCTTGTATTACAAACAAAGATTGTACAAAAAAAAGAAAACAATGTATGGACATATTTTATAATTATTATATTTACTTACACATGTTTTTATATAAAAAATTTTTACTTTTTGTCTGTCTTGTTTTCTCGCGTCCAACGCCAACGGCATTTCTCATTAAAAAATGGAAGTAAATGATAAATGCATGGGATCTTAGACGCGGTGCAGAAGGGTGAGAGCACAGAATGGTTTTGCGCCCGAATCATGCATAACTGGTTACAAAGGGGGAAAAGGTACTCACCGAAGTAACCCTTGTCCTTGTTTCCTCGGATGTTAAGACCTCCCCATTTGTTCCACTTCTTCGACATTTTCCTGGCGCCAAGAAACCCACGACAAATCTGAACCAAATAGCGAAACTGCTAACGCAATTCGTCCTACTCTCTCACAACTGTACCCCTTTTTCTAATCTCTACTTCCCTAATTCAACTTTGCTGCTAACAAACGACACAAAAACACGTCATGCACGAACCTTTGCTTCGGCACAAATGACGAGATGACGGCAAGCCGACGCTCTTGGGGCGAAGCGTTACTTTGCACGCATGCGCAAAGTAAATGTGCAGTATACACGTATAACCATATAACGCTCTCCCCTCCGATTTTCCTGAAATTTTGTAAATTTATATACATATATATATATATTTTTTATACCTATATATTTTTTTATACTGTTCAATTATTTTCTATTTTTCTATGGAAAACTTATTTTGACATTTATGTGATTTCTCACAATTAATCAAGTATAACTTTAATTTATAGAACATTCTCTGCAGGCTTTCTTTGAAAAAATCTGAAAAGGAGATGTCTCGTTTGAAAGAACTTTATTGCCTATCTGTAAAACAATTGCCAACCCCAGACTTATTTTCCAAACTGTGCTCACTGTGATTATTTCGCATGTAATAGAAAGAGACAAAAGTGAAATTAATTTTTGCATGTGCTTTATATGCCATGCACATATTTGCGCACTGCTGTGAGTTTACCACGTAATTTTAGTTTATTACAGAGTAGTAACTGTCGTGTAATTTATATATGTATGAGTATGCATAACACGATAGCGTTCCTCTGTAATAAACCAAAATTTCGTGGTAAAATCACAGCAGTGCGCAAATATGTGCATATATAAAGCACATGCAAAAATTAATTTTATTTTTGTCTCTTTCTATTACATGCGAAATAATCACAGTAAGCAGTTTATAAAATAAGGCTGTGGTTGGTGATTGTTTTACAGATAGGCAATAAAGTTCTTTCAAACGAGACACCTCCTTTTCAGATTTTTTCAAAGAAAGCCCGCAGAGAAAGTTCTAATTCAAGTTATACTTGATTAATTGTCAGAAATTACACAAATGTCAAAATTTGTTTTCCATAGAAAAATAGAAAATAATTGAATACTATAAATTAAATAATTTAAAAAATCATAGTTTCTTAATGTGGAGTGATTAAATTTCAACCATCAAGATAGAACATAAAAATGTAAGAAAAAGAAGAAACAATTTTCACGTTCTTTTTTATAATTCTCGTGAGCTTAATTATACATAGGTATGTATATGTATTTACAAAAATTTTTTGTAGCCCAAACAATATTAATATATTGTATTTTAAAAAATATAAAATATAGGCACAGCTGCAAGCTTTTATTTTTTAATACAAATAGAAAATATAAATGTATTTTTTTATTAAACAATTTTGTTAACAATCAACAATAACGGCCCATATTTCCGAAAATAGTGCAAAATAAAATAACGTTTTATAAATACCTACATATTCGGTAAAAAATAGATTAAAAAGTATTCACACGACACACTCTAAACTTAATTACTAACATTTTATTTGTAATAATAATATATTGTATTTGTAATAATATTGTAATAATAAATTACAACCACATTTTTGTACAGAGATACTCTGAGACGGAGATTTACACGATATTTAATGTAAAAAACAACGGTTGGAAAATCCTAAACCTAAAAAGCAGGTATATATTTTGTGAGTCAGCAGACCACCTGCTGTGCTGGAAAATGTTTCGGGGGTATAAGGTTCCAAGGTTTTCTGAGGAAATTCTTGGGTATTGAAAAGGTTTTTTTCTTAAGATCTTTTTGATGTCAACGCAGGCTACCTGACGTTCTATTGAAATATGTTTGAAACATGTTTCACTGTCTCTAACTTTCTTGGCCGCTGCATAGCAACAAGAGATTTTCAAACAAATCATACACATATTATATCAATTTTATAAAATTATATTTCCTGTTGATAAATAAAACAGTACGGTCATGTTAATAGGTGCATTCAGTATTACAATCGCTTAGTACTGAGCGGCTATAGTCCTTACACATGTACGCTTTGACTACATTGAAATCTGACTATTCGTTCTCATTAATCTTGTCAAACATAAAAAATGTGTGTGCCACCAAAACTACACACGATATCCTTAAGTTTCAGTTACATAACGTTTTACATAGAACGGAAACTTGATATTTTTGAGCAGTTATATACATATAAACTCGGTTTACACTTTACACTCTTTACAGTATTCGAAAAAATAAATAAATATAATAAATTAACATTTTTATTTACATAATTTGTTAAAATTATATAAAAGTATAAATTTTATATGATTAATTATTTATATTTATGTGGTTCATTATAAGGAATTAATTATAAATAATTAGCAATTAGTATTTATTAATAAATAATTAACTATTATAATTCCTTTTTTTTATTTTGCTCTAATTATATAATACACACAAAATTATATTATATAATTATAATAGAATAAGAAAGAGGATACAGATCTATGGCCGGTATTCATAGTCGGATCTTATATTCAAGATCGTCTTAAGTCTGGTCAAAGACAGTCTTAAGACTCCATCCAGCCAATGAAATGACCGTATTAGCATCTTAAGACATTACTTAAAACGGTCTTGAAATAAGATTCGACTATAAATACCGGCCAATGATTTATTAATATATTTTTATCTATTTCAGGACATAAGAATTTGGCAGAATGTAATAATAAATTAATTTAGAGAAATACGTAACGTAAATACGTAACGTTGTTTCTATTTTTAGGCCGATCAAGGTAATATTATAAACATTTATTATTTCATAATTTTTAGATTACAGAACATTGCGTGGCAAGACAAAGCCCTGCGACAAGTTACGTCTCCACCGCCGTTATCGGAGCGTAGGTATAATCGAGCCAAAAGCAGATTTCCGGAATTGATTTCAGGTTTGTTCGTGTATTGTTGGTGCAATATTCTAGTTGAGTACACGCAATTTATTTATAAACTCTTAAAGTTCCTACTTTTTACTAATTACGTGGTAAGCCAACAAATTAAATTAATGTTTTGTGTATTTTACAATAAATATTTGAGATAGTAAAAATATCATATACATTTGGAAAGGATTAATTTTATTTTACAGATAAAGCCAGCAGAATATATTTAAGAAGATATCCGACATCGGATGAAGACAGCGATTATCCATCGGCCGTTTACGTATTAGACGGAGCAAAGCTTTAGAATCAGTATCTAGCCACGCAGCTTCCCATGCCATCAACGATTAATGTTTCTAGCGGATGATTGCCGAGTTTAAAGTTGAACTTATTCTCAAGTTGCAGCCGCCTGATTTTCAGGATTTTGTATGTGTATCTTCTATATATTAATTTAAAACTGAGGAATAAGTTTGCAAACACACAATAAATTATACTGCACATACAATAAATAATTTATTATTTATTTTTAATTCTTAAATGTGCATGCGTCTTTAACTTTTGCATGGACGACAGATGCCCATAGACGAATATCCTCCATAAACTTGAACTAATTCTTATCATATTGATTTGAGCAACCATCCTCCTCAAAAATTTCTTTTGAAAATTTATAAACAAAGATATCTATGGTAAACAAATGTTGATATTGAAAGACCGTCGATTGTTTTCTTCGAATCATTTCGTCGTACATGCAGTTTCGTGAGTCACTGTATCATCTTTTAGTCTTGTCATACATAACACAATTATATCACTATCAATTATAAGAAAAATTATATTGACATATATGTAAACGCGCAAATAAAGCTATCTCACATGTTAGTAATTTTTATTGATTATTATTTTACTCGCTCATTATAATCATTTAATCGTATAATGTAAAGTAGATATTTATAGCATAATCTGATTTATTCTAATTTAATATAGAAATAATGTATATATATAGTCATCCTGATTCGTTATTTTCTGATACGTCAAGCGTTTTCGGTAGATACAAAATCTTTTATAGCGGATTTACTAGAAAGAAATTGAGTTCCTTTGTACCAGTTATTGCCTGTTGCCCGGCTGACTGAATAGTGTAATAAGAACACAATACAAAATATTTCGATAAAAATTTAATTTTCTTATTATTTTATCATTTAAATTGACTTGTCGTGACTGAAGTGCAAGATGTCTTCAAATAAAGGAGAGCGATTTGTTCACGCGGATTTTATTTAAATGTGTGGTGCATTGCACGATAGATAAGACTGTATCATTAGATTTAACTCGGCACAAATTTTGTTAAAGTGAACGAAATGACATTAACGTAGTTAATTAGATATATAATTATTATTTTGTTTTGTTGTTTCATCTACTTCCATTCTAATAATTGTTAATCTTACAAAAAGCATATTTTTGTTAACAATGAAAAAAGCGTCGATGGGTGCGCTAATTATCTTCGCGATTTATATTTTCGCGAGTCAGATGTTGCATATTTTCGGAAAAGTAACCGTATTGCGTGGACCGTTATCTTCTAGTGAACCCACCGAAATGAAATTGATATGCCTCTCAGAGGATGATGGCGGCGCTCTTGTGTGGAACTATAATTTAAACTGGCAATATTATGCTCCAGAAAAAAACAATTTTGGTAAGTCTTGGTTATCAAGATTAAAATGAGTAATTTTACAGCTTGCGGAGCAAAATGTAGTTAAGATACTATTTTCTTCATTTCTATCGTGTCGGAATCCGCCAGCTTCTTGAAAGATGGAAGAAAGTCATTGCAAATAACGGCAATTATTTCAATGATTAAATTGTAATTTATATATTCTTTAAATAAAGCCCAAATATAAAGCAAAAAAGACTAAAAATCATGCATACCTCTAATATATATATAATTCCTTATATATTAATATTTATCTTTATAGAAATCTAGATTGTAATTCAAAAATGCAAATTTTATAAAAAGTTTTTAGTGTCTAGTCATTATGTACGTCGTAATATCGTTATTAATGTCGTGCATTTCAATATTCACTGTCAATACTAAAAATAGTTCATGTTACGTATTGTATACACTGGGCTCAATTAACATATAGATACATATGTTTAATATATAAAAATGCCTGCTATATAGGTATGTATATTATATATGTATAGAGACTAACTTAGAGTTTGAATATTAATTATTATTTAATTTAGTTTTAAAGTCAAATATTTTATATTAACACTACAAAATAGTATCGAAATCTTGAGGTACAGACGTTTGAAATTTTGGGGAATCCGTACATAAGAAGCAATGCGCAAGTTTCTAATTTACACACATTTTTTATTATATTAGCAATTTTTTCTAATTCTATTGTATTCTTAGTTCTTTTCTACCCCTATTTCCTCGCCTATTTCATATATATTTCTTTAAAATTTGATTAATAAGTTCTCGTGTTACACACATTTGAAATTTCGGAGAATTCGTACGTACATATTAGAAGCTTAATTATAAAGCTGGGTCTAATCAACCAAATCTTAAAGAATTATATATGAAATAGGGGTAGAAAAGACTGAAGAATATAATAGAATTAGAAAAGTTGCCAATAATTAATACTAAATTGTCAAAAAACATCAATTTGTGAAAAGTCTCAATTATTGAGACTTGAGATATAGAGATTCCTGTCTTAAAGGTTAAAATTTTAAAATATTGGCAATTTTGTAATTCTATTATATTCTTCAGTCTGTTCTACTCCTATTTCATATATAATTCGTTAAGATTTGGTTGATCAGTTCTGGAGTTATAGAAATTTCGGTAAATTTGGCACATACACACATACGGACATTTTTTTGAATTGCGATTTTCGATGTTTTAGAATATTCTGAACACATTGGCAGCGGCAACTAAACAAAATTTTTTTTACGAAAACAAAGCTTCTTCCATGAGGAAGCAAAAACCAGAGAAGATTGATTACATCTTTTAGATATAAGTAGATATTCTTTATTATTTTTTTATCAAAAAATTTTTATATTATTTCTAAAGAATGTATTTTTTTAAAAAAGAACAATTTATCAAATAAAGTTTACAATTTTTTTCACAAAAAAAATCCGAGAAATGTATATTCTCTTAACATTTCCAGGTAGGCGTGTCCTTTTAAGAATACCCTATACAAGGTGTTTGCGGATTAATTGTATGCCATAAAAGAAATCGCATATTCTACATAAGAAACTTATTGTCAGTCGACAAGTCCTTTACAGTTTTGGGATATCTTTAATATTAAGCAAGATATTGCAAGTTGAAGTTTGAATAATTTTTCAAATTAAGCACCTATAAATGAGGTGCATGTCTGCATATTCACTAGTGTCCCTTTACTTCTAAGGACACTATATTCCACAAATGAGGGAGACATTGCTTCGAAATATCAAGACTGAATACTTGTGTAGGTACAGCTTCGAAGCCAAAGAACGCTGTTTAAAATGTGCTAATTATAAACTCTGATATATAGAATAAATTTTGTTATATTTATATTATTTTGCTTATTGAATCAAACTCTATACAAGTAGGCATGGGGCAAGGAATCTGCGGTCCCGCCTGGACCGAACTACGGAGCGCACGGCGCGTAAACCAGAGTGCTTGCTTTGAGAAATTATTTAAAAAAAAAAATAAAAATAAAAAAACCAACTTTGAGACCGGCGTTAAGATCGAAGGTTATTTAATTTGACGTGTAACGCCGACACCTGGCGCGGCCTGGGTCAAGGGCTGCCAGGGCTCTAAGGATTGACTGCTACTTTTTAACAAATGGGCGCCAGTTAGTTTTGTGAGAACTAACAAACTCACGCTTTACTATTACTGTTTATGAGGCACTCAGGGGGAGTTCCGTCAAGGACCCGAGGATGTTGCGAAAGTCAAGAGAAGAGAGATAAACAAGCTATACAAGCGTATTAATTTAATTAAACTTACGTACAGTTTATATGACTGCTACCGTGCGCGACGCACGACCCGCTCACAATTTCTGTATCGCTGACAACTCGGGATATTCGTACGGCACAACGCTCTGTCGAACGGCAGGTTATGTAGCTGCTACCGTGTACGTGTTGACAAAAAGTTCGTAACACTCGCACTATGGTTCGCTCTGGCAGACAAATTACTCGACGCTCTATAAACCCTACACGCCAAAGACCGGCCGGCCGAGCAGGTTCTCTAACGCTCTACTATAATATGGGACTATTCACGCCGAAGACCGACGAGAGCAGACCTCGGTCGATATCTCTCCGTCGTCCTGCTACCACGCGTCCGCGCTTCGATCCTGATCGTCGTCGGTCGATATATTCCGTCGCGCGCGGCCACGCTATTGGCCCTTTGTCTCGGCGGTTTTTGGGGCTCGGCGTTCGCATAGCGCGGGCAGTACGACAATCAGTAGCCCTACCGGATCGGTCATTACATCGAGTGCCGATGTCGAGGGGAAGGATTACATTCTCCTGTCACAACTTGCAATACTTTGATTAATATTACAGATATCCAAAAACCGTAAAGAACTTTTCGACTGTTTTTTATGTAGAATTTGTGACTGCTTTATGACACAAATCAACTAAACATCCTATATATGAAATCCCTAAAAAAGAACGGCACAAAAACTGTGGATAAGATAATTGATCAATGTAAGATTTATCTTATCTTGCTTGATAACAAAACAAACAATTATGCATAGGCGGAAAATACATTATATTTTATAATATTCTTAAGTAAAATTGCACTTTTATTTAATTACATTTTATTGTAAAATGTATTTAAATATTTGACGATAAGATATAATTTTAATATAAGCCGTTAAGAGGATCCTGCAGCCGAATGTTTTACCGAAAAAATTACCATTTTCTATCATTTTCAATGATACCGACCTATATCTGTCCTTGTATAGACAATGATCTAGACAAAGATAGTACCTACAATAACCTACATTGCATTCATAAAATGCAATTAGAGAAAATCTTTTTTTTTAGGCTTTGAATCTTATTGTTAGTTCTACTTGCACGATATTATTCTTACATGTTTTCCCTAGCGCGCCTCTAAGTATCTCATTTTGTAATATATAAATTGCAGTATTTCTATATTAAATAGCAAATATTGTCATCAGGTGACCACTCTACGTTTCAAAAATAAGTAAGATTTTTAATTTTTTTTCGTTTATAATACAAACTCGACCGCTACGCGCTAGATTTTTGCGCGTACTTTAATTCTTTAAAAGAATTTTACGATTCTGTAAAGCCAATTCAAAGACTTCTTCTAATGCGATATGTCGATAAAACATTGGGCTGCAGGATCACCTTAAATTCATCTTTACTTTGAAAGTTAAATTAAACTTTTCCCTATTCTCACACATCCTATTTATTCGATAAATAAAAATTCAAAAAAGTGTTCAAGTAGAAACTCGCACATTGCTTCCTCATAGTTTTTAAATGTGCAAGTGGAAACTTGCACATTGCTTCCTCATAGTTTTTAAGTGTGCAAGTAAATACTTCCACATTGCTATCTCATAGTTTTTAAGTGTGCAAGTAGAAACTTGCACATTGCTTCCTCAAAGTTTTTAAGTGTGCAAGTAAAAACTTGTACATTGCTTTGTCATAGTTTTTAAGTAAGCAAGTAGAAACTTGCACATTGCTTTCTCATAGTTTTTAAGTAAACAAATTAGAAACTTGCACATTACTTAATCAACATTTTATTTCGCGCATAAA